>JASBQJ010505626.1:0-12510 GCA_030264955.1 Desmognathus apalachicolae | reverse complement strand
GTACATGACCGGGAACACGATGTTAGTACCTAACCTGCAACCCGGAGGGCACGGCCGGACAAGCGCCATAAAGTCCCTTGGGAGATCGGGGCGCTATACAAGTACCATTTAACATAACATAACATAACATAACAAACCAATGCATACGAGAGATAAGAGGAGCTGCTGAAGTCAGGTAAGTCTTCTTTTTAATTTTGCCTACCCGTGCTCTAGCTCCCCCAGTGACCCACCATCCAGTCTCTCCAGCCCCCATGTGACCAACATCCTTCCTCGCCAGTCCCTCCACTCCCCCCCTGCAGCCACCATGCTATCCCCCATGCTCACTAGCCTATATTCCTCTCTACACCCCTGCAGCTCTCTAGCCGCTCTGGCCCACCATCCTGCCTGCCTCTCCCACCCCATAAACACCTCAGTATCTCACCAACCCATCACCTCACCCCCAGAGCCTTGCTAGTCAGGAGCCGTGCCAGTACACCCATCATGGCCACAGCCTCACCAGTAAACCCCCACCACCCTCCCACAGCCTCACCTGGATCCCCACCTTCCATTCGACCCAGAACCTCGCTAGTACACCCACTCCGATCCCACCCAGGGGCTAACCAGTACAACATTTTCATCCCACCCAGAGCCTCGCGAGTACCACCCCTCCCATCCCACCCTGAGCCTCGTAAAACACTCCAATCCCACCCAGAGTCTCTCCTGTAAATCCCCCTCCCATCCACAGTCTCACCAGGACATCCCACCACCCACCTACAGCCTCACCAGGACACCACCATCACCCACCTACAGCCTCACCAGGATACCACCACCACCCACCTACAGCCTCACCAGGACACCACCACCACCCACCTACAGCCTCTCCAGGACACCCACCTCCTATCCTATCAACAGCCTCTCCAGTAAATCCCCTCCCATCCCATCCAGAGTCTCTCCAGTACATCCCCGCCCATCCCACCCATTGCCTAGCCAGTACACTCCCTCTAATCCCACACAGAGCCTCTTTAGTACACCCCCTCTCATCCCAGCAACTGCCTCACAAGCACACCAGGATCTATGTAATTACTACAGCTAAAAAATTGCATTAGTAAAAATTGCATCAATTCTTTACAGACGCAGTAATTACACAGAATGTGGGGGTGCCCCCCTACACCCTTTGCTTTGCAGGTGGCATCCCCTGTACTGCCCCTGTAGCAACACCTCATACCTGTATGGGGGATTAGGGGGGGGGCGGGAGGGTGGAAGGGAAAACCCAGGCATAGTAAATGCTGCTGATTTATTTTTTACTCTACTTACACCCCCATTCTACCAAGACCCACGCCAGTGCCCTCCCTCCCATCTCACCCAGACCCTCACCAGTACACCCCCAATTCTAACCTCTTCCCTATTAGTTAACCACTTCCCCTCCCCCCCCCCTAAACCGAATACAACAACGTCAGAAAACTAAAGGAGAAAGGAGCATTAAAGGAGAACTCTGCTCTCCAAACCCCCCAATAAACACAACCACTTACCTGGCAAGCAGAGGCCGACTCTGAAGCCAGGTCTCCAGGCCTCTGTCACAGGAGCCATTTGGCGCTGTGAACATTCAAAATGAATGCACTGCGAGATCCAAAATGGCTACTAAAACTATACCACTGGAAGAATTAATGGGCACTACAGTGTCTGATTTATTCGCATATTCTGGATCCAAAATGGTAGATCTAAATGATTGGATTAACCAACAATTGGAAGAAGTCGGTAAATTCCATGTTGACACGCTACACAAACAAGGATATGTTGTCCAAAGTATGGTTGAGGTCTTCTCGAAGAAGGATAAAAAGGACAAGACGAAAGCCATATGCGGTCTTGCTGGAAAATTGTGGTTTGCCCATAGAATGCTTTATGACCAAAACAGTACATTAAGACAAGAATTTACAGCATTAAGTGAGAAACTCGCTGGGGTTGAAGAAGAATTGTTATCTGCGCTCACCGCAAAGAATGAGATTGATCAAAAATGGATGCAGGCACAGCGAAAGTATGCGAGTCTGGAAACTGTACCATGTGAGAGAGAGGAAAATGAAGGGTAGAATGAAGAAGATTCTCGTATACAGCAGCTGCAGGAAGAGGTTGAGCATGCTAAGCAAGAGCTAAAAAGTTGTCATGAGAGAATGAGTGAGATGAAGACTGTGGAGAATGGTCATATTAACTCTATTTATGAGTTACAGACGCAAATACACGAGCAGCGCAGGCGGAGTGACAGTTATCAACAGAAAATTCATGAGCTAGAGGTATCCCAAAGGAAAAACAGGCGTCATGGGCTTTCGGGGTGCGATACCGCATGCAAAGATAAGATTGCGCAACTCGAGTCTGAAAAATCCAAAATAGGACAAGAACTGAACAGCTTAAAAGTCGACTTAGTGGAAGCAAAAGATCGATACCGTGGAGCCGGTGACACAATCAAAGACATGAGAGTCGCCATAGAAGACCGGGAGAGTAAAATAGCCCGGCTAGAAAGGGAAGTACATCAGTTAAAGAGACAGAGTGAGTTTGATCAGGAAGACATTAAAATGCTTCAGAACCGGTTGTGTAATGAGAATCGTAAAGTCACTAGTCGGAGGCCTTCTATTAATGAAATCCATAAGGCCTCTGATCAATTCCACGTTGAGAGTTACGAAGCTAGCGCAGGCTCTAGTGAGAATGAAAAGCTACCCGGAAGGAAGATGGGAGGCGATGTCCAACGCCAGAGCAGGTACGCATCCCCATCTTACCTGATTTCTAGTGAGAACGATTCTGAGCCTGAATGGACAGAAGTGAGGAGGAGACGAAAAAGAAGTGATAAAAATGAACAGTGCAGAAAGGAAGGGAATGCAAACGCCCCACTTTCTAATGGTAACGCAAAATCGATAAAACCTATCCGCAGTATGCTCCCCGTGTATTCCAAGAGTAATAAAAATGCTTCCATTCAGGACCACTTGGCATTGTACCAGCGGCTTATGCAAACGCTCAATATGAGTGGTGACGATGAACTTCGGACGTACTTGTCCTGGACGTTTGCAGCCGACTCCCAGTCATTTTTTATGGGGGTAGAAAATTAGGATCATAAAAATTGGGCTGAATTTAGGAGCGAGGTAATAAGGCATTTCTCCCCCCACAGAAATTCACATGAGGCCCTACGGTATGTGTTGAATTTAAAGTGTGAGAATACCCTCGGGAGTATCTCCAACAATTTAAAAACGCATTTTCGCAGGTGCACAAGGAGGTGAATACAGAGTCAGTTCAGTTTAAGAATGCTTATTTCTATGGTTTGCCAAGAAATATTCGGACTCAATTAGCCCGCGATTATAACAAGGAACGGTCCATTGAGTGGATCTATAAACAGGCTAAAAGTATCTTTGATGTTAGCAGAACCGAAGAAAATCACGAAGGGAAAGAGAAAACTAAACCCAGTAAAGTTTGCGAAATGAGCAAGGAAAAAGAGTTACCCTTTGAGGCTGGTCACAACCCAAACCCACCGAAATTGAAAGGTGGGGATTATCGAAAAAATAACGACCAAAGAGAAAACACGAGGTCTG
Organism: Desmognathus apalachicolae; assembly: GCA_030264955.1. Taxonomy (NCBI): domain Eukaryota; kingdom Metazoa; phylum Chordata; class Amphibia; order Caudata; family Plethodontidae; genus Desmognathus; species Desmognathus apalachicolae. The sequence goes on along the minus strand of JASBQJ010505626.1, from coordinate 8,962 downwards.
AGGATAGTGAAAAGAAGGGGGCTATTAGTCCGAGGTACAAAGGGAACAATCCTATTCCAAATTTCGTGTATCGGCCCAAAGAAAATCAGACTGAGTACCGCACGAACCCAGAAAAAGAGAGAGGTGCCAATAATGACAAGGAAAGAAGTGAAAAGGGCCAGTATGGGTCCCAAAGTAGAAATAAAGAACAAAATGACAGTCGGCAGAGAGACTACGGGAGGGCAGACGATCGCCCGAATTATCGGTATGATAACCGCAATAATCGGGAATGGAAAGGACAGAGAAACTTCTACAATGATCAGAACCGATTCCGACGGTGGGATAATCGTGATCGATACCCACCTAGGCCCAACAGGTTAAATATGTTGGAAGATCAACTCAAAGACCTGAGTCAGAATGTCCAAAGGTTAATTTCCCAAAACAGCGGACTAAATACCAGGGTGCATGCTGTCAATGCTGGAGAATCCGACAAATGTGAGTCCAATCGCAATGAGCAATGACTCACCGAACCCCCAATCAAGAAAAATGGTTACGTACATAAGGGACGGTATATACGATACCCCATTCCCACGAATGAGCACGAAAAAGGGCAAGTTGAAAAAAAAGAGGAAAAAATGAAAAGTCCAATATGTGCAGAAAGTGATAAAAACCCTCACGTCTGTGTGATTCAAAAGGAAATAAGTAAGAGCGACGCTGTTAAAAGTGAGGTAACGCTGCCAATGCCCAAAAGAATTTAGGAAAGGGTGATTAGCGTAATGAAAAAAGAGATGATCCAAAATTCTCATTTTGTGTGCGAATTAAGAGAAGAAAATGGCCGATATTATGCACCTGTCATGTTGCATGAACGGTGGAATGTGGAGGCTTTGATCGACTCCGGGTCAGAAGCCACACTGATTTCTAAAAAGATTTTTGAATTCATCAACCAGGAGAAAAATCAGGATGAAATGAGGTTAATGGTCAGGCCCACAAGAGATCTGCACAATGTAAACGGTGAAAACGTTCCTATCGTGGGGATTGCTGAAGTGGAAATCAGGATAGGGAAACATTGCATGCAACACCCGATGGTAATCGTGGATTTAAATTCTGTTGATGTGCTCTTGGGAGGTGACATTCCGAGTCGATTGTCGCCCCTCATAGACTACTTCAATGGAGTACTATGGGCACAGGTTAAACGACCCATACCTCCAAGAAAGATGACGACAAGAAATAAAAGTAACGGCAGAGTTCATATAATTGAACGACGTACAGATGAAGTTGAAATACACTTTAGAAATTCCCAAAGTCCTGAAGTAACAATCATTACTAGGCAAGGTAAAAGTTTTCAGGAGCAGAACGAATCTGCGACGCTGCAATCCACAGTGCTGTTAGATGCAAGCCGAAAATGGGAATCAAAAATTGACGAGGATTGCCTGAGATTTTCCGTGGAGGTAAAAAGGGGAAAAGAATCAAAGGTGGGAGACGTTACCCCTATAAAAGTGCTGGTAAAAATCGAAAAAGTGGATGATGACTGGTATTTTCCCATACATGTTGCGGGCGAATCCAACCCACTACAAGCTAAATTAGACTTGAATCAGGAAAGGTCCTACATTAGTGAGAACCTGGCAGAAAAATTGCAAAGATGGGGCAATGTGATTAAAATTGACGCTCCCCGGCAGAATGTTAGTAACCCCACACCACAAATCGTGGGGCGAACTATGATTGAGGTAGATATCGGTGGAAAGAAGATGCACCACAATATGAATATAGTTAAAGGAGACATTGACATCTGTATTACAAACGACATACTGCACCGGTTGGTGGCTTTTGTCGACGTCCTGAATGGAGAATTGTGGTCCCGGCTAGGAGGGCACCCTGTAGATTTCACCGATGCGCAAACAGCTGCACAAAGTGACCAAATTCTGCCTTATGCAGTGGAATTACTAGCTGCACATGATGTAGAAATTCCCAAATACACGCGACAAGAAACAGTGCGATTAAAGGTTAAAAAGGAACAGCACTGTACAGGATCCCTCGATATGTATGTACACATAAGTCAGCAGTGGAAAATGCTAGGATTAGATTCAAAATATGTCACTATTGTCAATCTGCAGGATGGCACATGCAAAATATTGGTAGACAATCAGAATGGGGAGTCCATATACATTCGCAAGGGAATGAAAGTTGCTGATGCTATTTCAGATACGTTCCACAGTACTGATTTAATTAACACAATATTGGGTGCCACCAGAGAAATGATCGATGAGGAATTGCAGTTAATAAATGAATCTATGTGGTCCCAGCCAGAGGGAATGTTTCAGGTTCATTCTATTTACCCAGAGATTCCATCAGATGGAATAAAAGTGCAGCACAGACAAGAAGGGGATACCATCGTATTCTCAGTTCAAGAATCTGAAACAGAATACTGTTGCCATGCCACTACTAAAGATTTAACTCAGCAGTTAGAAGAACAATATGAATTAGCCACTCCAGAGATATTTCCCGGGTTCACTAAATTAATCGAGGATCAAATTGCAAAAGCTGATGGATGCGCCAATGAGCTAGAAAAGGCGGCACTCAGAGAAATGTTTCTTGAACATCAGGAAGTGTTTGCCAAAGATTCCTACGATTGTGGAGGTACACACCTGCACGTAATGAGAATCCCTACAGATCCAAGCTTACCTCCTGTATTCCAGCGACAGTATAGGTTGCCTATGGCGTCTATAGAGGACTTATCTGAAATCATTCGGAACCTGGAAGAAAGAAAAATCATTAGGAAAGTGCATAGTTCTTTTAACACCCCGATTTTGGCCGTCCTTAAACCCAATGGGACTTGGAGGCTCTGCGCGGACCTCCGCGAGTTAAACAAGAGGGTACACCAATCCAGGTGGCCAATACCATACATTGATCAAGAATTGGTGCGAATGCAAGGCGCCAAAATATATACTGCACTGGATTTGACAAGTGGATATTGGATTGTACCTGTAGCTAAGGAAGACCAATATAAACTTGCATTCACATTTGAGGGTTAGTCGTACTGTTGGCAGCGTTCCCCGTTCGGGTTCATTAACAGTGGGAGCGAATTTAACATCTTCATTACCAAGGCATTACCAGATGCCCCTGAGCGCGGCACAATAACATATGTAGATGATGTCCTGATTAAGAGTGAAACCTTCCAAGAACATTTGAGTGAAATAAAGCATGTATTGACACAACTGAAAGATGCAGGTGCTAAAGTATCATTACAGAAAGCTCAATGGTGTAGAACTAAAGTTAATTTCCTAGGGCACGAGGTAACCCCTGAGGGAATAAATATCCAAAAGAAGAAGATAGACGCTATACTCAAGTTGAGAGAACCCAGATGCATTAAAGATGTCAGAAGTATACTGGGATTAGCTAATTATAGCCGAAAATTTATTGAAAATTACTCAGAAATAATACAACCCTTATTAGGATTACTAAGGAAAAATAATAAATGGGAATGGACTGACGAGCATCAAAAAGCAGTGAAAATCCTGAAAGAGAAATTAATCAATGCACCCTGTTTGGCATATCCCAGACAAGATAAAGAATTCTTCCTGGAGGTAGGGCATACCGACAGATGTTTATCAGCTGTACTATACCAGAAAGAAGACGGTAATCCCAAAGTAATATCATATGCTAGCAAGACATTATCAGAAGTAGAAATTAAATTTAATGAGTGTGAAAAAGCATTATTTGCAGCCGTTTGGGCAGTACAACATTTCAAACCCTTTATCTATGGAAGTAAAATAATTTTAGAAACTGCGCATCAATCCATACAATTCCTAAATAGTAATAAAATCAGGGAAGGAAATGTCACAGGATCACGGATCACTGGATGGATGATGTCGATGCAAAGTATCCCTGTCGAAATTAAGTACAATAAAAACAAAAAGAATTTAGTAGCGCAGGGATTAGCTGATCTACACCAATGCGATGCCGAGGAATGTTCAGGGGAAGATATTGAATTAAGCAATCTCGAACCATTCGCCGATTCACCTCACAAAATTTATGAAGAAAAACACATTGATCTGCCATGTGTGTTTGTGGACGGATGTTCATTTAAAAATGATGTAGGTGAACGTGTGGCTGGAGTTGGAAATGTGTGGATGAAAGATTATCCAGTGTTGCCGCAAAGTCGTAAGATTGGAAATCAGAGCAGTCAGGTTGCTGAATTAGCGGCCGTATATTTAGAAGTAAAGACTGCGAGTGAGCATGGATTGAAAGAAATAGTGTTGATCACTGATTCAATATACGTTCGTAATGCCTTTGTGGAGTACCTGCCTGGGTGGAAGGTACGAGGGATGAAATGCATGAATGGCAAAAACCTGAAGACTGGACAATTCCATGAGAAAGATTGAAAAATAGAAATTTATTCTATAGAATAGTGGATCCCGTGCTGTTCATCACTCAGACCTACCTGAGACAGTTAGAAATTAACATGAGTAATTTAGTGAAAGCATGCATACCTCTTTACTTCGTCAATGATGAGTTAGTTAAGAATGCATTGACTACTATACATGGACAAGAATTAGAAAACACACAAATCAAAGTAGCATTTGAAACGGGATCGGCGATCCCAATGTACATAGACACACGATTGTTACATATTTCATTTTTATTAAACATTCCAGTCGTAAAAACAGAAAAAATATATCAGCTAAAAAAGGTACTGAACGTAGGCATATGGAAAGATGGAACCAAAATAAAGATCAACACACCAGAACTGGTTGCATATCAAAACACCAGTGACACGTATCTGATCCCAAAACTCCAGTCTTGCCAAACGTTCAAAGATCTTAATTATTTATGCCCCGGAAAACCGTTTATCCCAGACAAAGGGGGGAATCTCTGTGTACTGGGAGAGACATTGATAAACAATACATTGTGCGACGTCACTGTAACACGCACTAAGGAGATAGTGACTGAGGCCATCTTAATAAACAACAGGTGGCTTGTCAGCACTAATGCACCGAATCTGACCATCACTTACACCAAACACGGTACATTTGTGATCAAACCGATCCCTTATACCACGTTCACCACAGTTGTGCCACGTGACATTATCGTGACAATTGGATCCGAAACACTGTTCTTTGTTTCAAACGAAAAAGTAGAAGCAGTAATGGAGATGGTGAACACCATCAACACTATTAATATTCCACCAGATGATGAATTGGACATCATTCTGGATAAAAAGAAATCACATTCAGTTCAGTTATTAATAAAAGAAAATAACATCTCTATAACAGAACACAAATTTTCCCAGACTGACAGGGAAATCCTATCCAAAAACAATTTGAACATCATGACACCCTACATGACACCGTATGTTGTCCTAGGGGGGATGATGGCATCAATAATCTGGCTACTATTAATCACCACAGTGGTGTTACTTAACAGCATACACATACTAAAAACGATGAATAACAAAGCCCACAAACGACCAAACAATTTCGCCATCATTTGATATGCTCCAGAACCCCACATATCAAAGGGGGGAGACAGGTGAAATCGAACCGATAGACTATCGGTAAGGACGAATGATCCTTGGAAGGACACGAAATTTTTTGCAAAATTTTTTTTTGTTTATCATTTTTAGTCATTTAGCCACTCGTGGATGAAAACACGACCGCCCAAAAGGGGGGGAAACTGTGGGGTACATCGCGGGGAACCTGACTGAACAACGCAAACGCCATTTTGTGAATCATATTACTGTCAGAATCTTTGTCATGAATGTCCTGCTAGAACTCACCGCGAGCGCAAGCGAGGCACTGCAAAATGCTGAAGCACTAACTTTCTAACCTAAAGTAACCCACTGGACATTCATACAAAAGACCACAGTGATTATGAATTCTTGCGTGCATTGTTTTACAATTGGACACACGAAAAGTGTTACTTGGGTTCCTCCGAATCACTTCCCCTGCTCCCCAGTGAGACTGGAAACAAAGGAGGCGTAGACGCCTCAACCAATCCCAGCGCGGCACGCACGCTGACAGCGGGCGCTGGGCACAGGAATGCAAATCTTGCGTTTCTCCTCGGAAGGAAAATGTAATTCTTTTTCCCGGTTAGGCCGGACACAACACTGGTTACTTGCACATTGCAACTGTCTGGGCACACACATATCTGTGGGCCTTCTCAGGATGGTGACACAGAACTTCACCATCACGCCTGCTGCCACTCCGAGACCCAGACGCTGTTTGCCGACCGAGGGAGGGCCCCTAAGCCAGGAACGAGCCGAGCATGCTGGAGAGCTGGTATTGACAAGACCGTTAGTACCCAGCAAGTCAGTGCTCTGACTGGTGTGACAAAGGCTGCGCCAGGTCATCAGGCGAGTACACCAAGGGCGTGTGCTCACCCGTCTGATATTCCAGTGGCTCCCTGGCCCTCGCGGGCTTTCCAGAACACGAGAGTGGCCGATCCAACCCAGGCTGAGCCCTAGAGACTCCGCCCAGTCCAGCAGACGAGCCCTGCTGACGCTGAGCCCTGCTGACGCCGAGCCCTGCTGACGCTGAGCCCAGCTGATGAACCCCGATAAGGCCAAGAGACACTCGCAACCTGCGGGTGACCAAGAGCGTTCTGAGTGCGCGCTCCACCAAAACCATACGAGGACACATATAGGTGAGATCTGGTCTAAACAAGACACACACACACAATAGTTAGTGTAATGAGTTCTGTGGTGAGCCAATGACAATTCTTCTTTACCAGATGAGTGCTAGCGTATTACTAGAAGTATAAGTAATTAGCCTCTATATATCACCCGTGATCTAACAGGAACCCTGAGTTACCCTATATCCCTATATTTCCCTATATTTTGCTGCTAATGTATAGTTGTTGGTTGTTTGTGTAGTATTTTTATAATCCTAATAAACGTGCCGTATAAGTGCACATATTTTTCTACAAAGGACTCAGTGGTTATTGTGTTCTGTGTAGCCTATCTCTAAGGTTTCTGTACGCTACTGACACCTGAGCTACCGCTAGTCTGACAATCCTTATCATCTTTACCCCAACTGTGGAAGATTTTAGCCTCCAAGCCCACGTAGTTTTTGAATTATTATCAAAAGCATTTTTCAATAGGAGCTTAACATGGGGGCTAGGATGTCCTCTAATGTGTCATTGACTCAGCGCGTGCCTCCCCGGTGCTGTGATTCCTGCCTCAAACCGGATTTCACTAGACTTAGCGCGGGCTTCGGTCTGCATAATTGATTCTTTCTAATATATTCATGTTTTCCCAGCAACTGGCTCCTTTTTAATTAGAAAAAGTCTTATCTGATCTGCCATCGCCATTTTATTCTGCTCGGTGCAGCCACGCTCAACGGTGACTTGCCCCGAGGCTCGTCCCACACCGTAATCTGGTATTCTTTTTTGTGAATTTAAACAGGAACTTGCCCTTTCACCTAGAAACCTAGTGCATGGAAAGAAACCAGCCGGTGCTTTCAAAGTTAATGTATAGCTTTTACCAGGGCTTCTGCTGCTGTACGAATGCACAGCATTCCTTGGTTTTGGTATTAACAGAGGTAGCTGGACACATAGCCGGCCTGCTCCAGCCTGCTCTCATGTAAGCTTGTGATCTGCATTCGTTCAACGTGGTAGATGAACTTTTACAGCTGGAGACAAAATGTGTACCTTTACTAATCTACCATATCAAATTTGTGTTGCTACATATGTATAAAAAGATTTCACTAACCTAAGATATCAAAATTGTGCTGCTACATGTGTATAAAAGGATAAGATAAATGTTACAATAACATAAGTATAAATGTATCATTGTTCTGTGTCACTGTTTCTCTGCCAGTGATACATTTCATTGTGGGCCCCCAGAAGTCATGACATATTCCCCCTTGAGGGAGCCAGGAGCGCTATTTGCCTCCTGACTCGCTCACGAAGGGCATGACTCCTGAGCGTCCTCCATTTCTATTATTTTCGTAAGTGGTATGGCTTTTATCTTTTTCATCGGAGTGTACAGGGTCGCCCCTTCCTTGTTTGTTCTCAGCACCCTGTACCAAACAATGGTCAGGACTAACAACCACATTACAATCAGTGATAGGAAGCCCATGATCACACATATTTTTATCAGTTCCCAATTATGATCCTCCACCATGTTCCTATCAGCCTTGGACCATGTTGATTTATTCAACGTAACATTTTTCTTATTAATGGACACTCGAATGGTATGATTTGTCTTATGTTTCAATAGAAATTCTAGGTCCTCATTGATTGGAACCATTTCCTGGTCAATGATGTTAATCAGCTCCAGATCACTTGTCATCGCTTCTCCTGAAATATGGAACAGTATGTGACCCCCTATCGTGACAATCGCGTCACGAGGCACACTAATTAACGACACTCTGTTCTTTATCGGAACCACTTTAAACGTACCATGTGCTGTATAGGATATTGTTAGATTCTCCAACACAGTGCTCACTAGCCATTTTTTATCTACTAATGTCACAACAGTGTTAAACAGTGCGGTATCGGGTTTGCTAATTACAAGATCACAGGCCACGGTCTCTTCCATAGGATCCGCCACACCACACAGGTTGACTGCTGTCTGCGGAATAAAAGGTTTACCTGGACAAAGGAAGTTCAGATCTTTAAAAACCAAACAGTTATCGAGGTTTGGCACCAAATATACCCCTTGATTCCATTCTTGATATGCTAGGACCTCTGGGGCCTTAACTTTTACATATGTGTCCCCCTTCCAGGTCCCAACATTTACCACAGATTTTAGCTGATATATATTTTCTGGGATAACTAGGGGTAAATTCATAATGAAAGCTATTTGCATCAATTCCACATCCAAAAATATAGTCAAAGTACATCCCATTTCATAGGCAATACTCAATTGCGTATCTGACACATCCTTGCGATGTATCTGCTTGAGTATCTGCCTGACCGTATCAACAGGAACCATATATAATGGTATTCTACCCTGTATTAGGCTATCAATACTGGCTTGTGTTTC
>JASBQJ010494572.1:0-12602 GCA_030264955.1 Desmognathus apalachicolae | reverse complement strand
AGTAGCTGCCTCGCCGGTCACTTCCCCCACTCCTCTGACCCGAGTGGACGCACATTTTCTCTGCTGGCCCTACCGGATTTGATTTTTTGAATGCTCGATACCTGCTTCTACTTTATCTGATACTGGCAGGAGGAACTTCAGGCACTGTGGATCACCGCCACACGTACAATCTTCGGCGTGGCCCCCGGGGGATGGGACGCCGTAAGAAATCTGTTTCTAACCGTACTTTTGACAAACTCTGCCGCACAGCTATGGAACCTGCGGAACCAACTACGTCTTCGATATCATCAATCACGCCCCCGCCAACATCTTCTCAATCAACGGGGCAACAGGATTCTACCTCCACGGCCGCGATAGAGCGAGGTGGGGGGCCTCCCCCTCCAGATATCGCTGCTAACTCAACTATGGGTTCCCCCCACCCAGCACCACCATCCACCTCACCTGAGGGCGCTGCATCCTCGGCGCGACGCGCATTTGGGACCTCGGCTCGCCGAGGAAGCCTCCCGGAGCTCTGGGGGCCACTTCAACGGGGCACCAAAACCCGCAGGGATTTGGTGCCCGACACGCTGCACTCCTTGCAGCGCGCCGGGGCTCCCGCCTTTTGGCGGGCCCTGGAAGCTTCTTCGGCCCCCGGACGCCCTGCAACGGGAACCGCGCTGGTCGCTTCATTGGAGTCCACAGCTTTAGCGGCTTCCTCCGCAACTCCTCCACACGAGGCTCCGCCCCCTGGACTGCCCCTCATGACTACTGGCTCCTCCTCCTTTTCAGCTGGACATCCCACTCTCGGTTCCATGGCTTATACTGTACGAACTGCTGGCTTGGTAGACTCGATAGAGGCTGTGAATCATTCTGCTGGCCCTCCTGCTGAACATCCAGATACTCTGACAATTCTAGCAGCGATATCCTCGGCTCGTAGCGACCTTTTATTGGAACTTCAGGATAAATTACAACAAACAACATCACCACTTCTGTCTCGTATGCAAAACCTGCAAGATACAACAGATCAGATTCATTCATCCATCTCTGTGCTTAATCTTACTTTAACCGCTCATGATCATCAGCTTCAACAACTACAGAACTTATCTCAGCTCACTTCCTCACAAACACAGGCTAACACGGATCGCTTGGATCAAATGGAATTAGATCTTGAATATCTGGAATCTCGAGCCCGCCTCAACAATTTGAAGTTTATGAACATTCCGGAGAACTCTGAAGGGGGTGCTCAAGATCTGCGGGTGTTCCTGATCGAATTATTGAGGAATACCTTAATTGATAAAGAATTTGCAGCCACGGTAGCTGATGACATTCAACGAGCACATCGCTCTCCTCGCATCCGGGACTCTAAACGCGAAACTCCCCGTCCTATAATTGCTAATTTTCGCACCTTTCAGATTCGCGACCGGGTCCTTGCTATGGCCCGCGAGCGATCTAATATTCCGGCAGGGCCATATTCATTTTTTGTGCTACAGCATGAGGGACCCCGCGCAGCCAAACGCCGTTGGGTCCTTAGAATGGCTATTCCCAAGTTTAAGGCATTAGGCGCAGAAATATGGTTTCAACGCTCCATTGCACTTAAAGTTAAATGGTCAGGGGGTACTACTACTATCCGCACATCACGCGAGGTTAATGATTTGCTTTCTAAAATTGCTCTATCCAATACCTCACAACCCTCCGATACTGTTGTTAGTACCCCCCCCGTTGCCTTTGCATGTACCCATAGCATCCTCTGAGAGGGAATGATTACTGGATATGTTTTTTCATTTTTCTGTTTTCTTTTACTGCATTTTTGATGGTCCACTCGGGCTGGAGGAGGGGGAGGTGGGTTGGGACTCCCCTCCCTCCTCTTGCCTCCCCCATGCTACGGCATGGTACCCCCCCTGGGTCATTTGGTTTGGGTATTGGGGTTCCCAGGCTAGCAGTCCCCCCCCGCTTGGGACCCCCCTCTGTCAGGGTTGGTTTGGGGTATAAGACACCTCTGTTCCCCACAGGTGTCCAAATGACATGGTATTATTCTTTTATATTGCACTTACTAATCTTTTTTTCTCCCTTAGGATTGTACTGTAACCGAAATATATGCTTGTGTGACTTCTTCATTATAACTATCTATGCCACCGCTTAAAATTATCAGTTGGAATGTCAACGGGCTTGGCACCCGCTTGAAGCGCAATAAAATACATGCTTTCATACGCAATTATCACCCAGATGTGGTCCTTCTGCAGGAAACACATTTCACCTCTGATTCAAGCTCCTCCTTACGGCATTGGGGTCACACATATGTGACAAGCTCTTTCTCCTCAGATAGTCGGGGAGTCGCCATTGTATTAGTCCACCCTGCGCTACATGCTATACACACATATCGGGACACTCATGGACGGTGGGTGGCCACCCACTGTAAATTCCAACAGGAGCTAATCACTCTCGTCTCGATTTATGCACCTAATCAAGATGACCCTCAGTTTTTTTTGCAGCTTGAGCAAAAACTTGGCCTTCTTCCGGGTTGGTTTGTTCTGACTGGTGACTTTAATATCATCACAGATTTACATTTAGATAAAACGGGTCCCTCCCGCTCTCAGACTAAACCCAGATCACACAAGGCACTTCAGGATCTTACTATTTCCCTCAACTTAGTTGACATATGGCGGTATCTCAATCCTACTCTCTCTCGATTTACTTTTTACTCTCATCGCCACGGTACCTACGCCAGGCTCGATCGCATTTATCTCTCCCGTGAACTGGTCCCACGAGCTCTCTCTACTCATCTAGGAATTGTGATCACTGATCACTCTCCTATTTTGTCAGAACTTTATCTTCCTAAGGATAGCACTTTACCTATACCGCGGCGCTGGACCCTAGACCGTACACTACTTACCGACCCATTATTTATACAATATATGGTTCCTTTAATAGATGAATATTTTCTTATGAACACTGATTCTGCTTCTATTACAGTGGTCTGGGATGCTTTCAAGGCCGCCTCTCGTGGGTGGATCACTACGTTTTGTATACAGCGATCTGCGAGTAAGCGTCGCCAACAACAGGATCTCCTTACTCATATCCAAAATCTAGAAGTCTCCCACTCACATACTCAATCTCCAGATTTATTTTTACAACTCACTAATTATCGCTCACAACTATCCGCTTTGTATGAATCGACCGCTAAAGTCGGAATTTTGGCTATTAGAACGCGTCAAATTGAGGCAGGGGAAAAATCTGGCCGCTATCTGGCCAATTTAACTAAAGAATCCAGCCATACAAACAATATTCACCAAATTCGTAACTCACAGGGCACGGTTGTTACCTCTCCTGCTGAGGTTCAAACAGTTTTTCACGATTTTTATGCTGACTTATATACCGATGCCGAACCATATGATTCTCTACTTTCTCTTACCTATATTCAAGCAGCTATTAATCCCAAACTTACACAATGTGAACAAAATACCTTAGCCACAGACATAACCCAGGATGAGATACGTGTAGCTTTGCATAGCCTTCCTAAAGCTAAAGCTGCTGGGGAAGATGGGCTACCCATTGAATTTTTTACTACATTTGCTTCTCAACTTCTCAACCCCATCTTCCTCCTTTTTTTACATATTATGCAAACTGGAGATGCTCCTCAATCCTGGGCTGATTCTAATATTATTGCATTTCTAAAAAAGAATAAAGATCCGCTATCATGTGGTAACTTTCGTCCCATAACTCTGATAAACTGTGATTCCAAATTATTCTCTAAAATTTTGGCTACACGTATCAACCGGATTATCCCCCAGCTGGTTCCATCGGACCAACATGGCTTTGTTCCTGGCCGCGACACGATATCCCACACCAACACAGTCATGACTTTAATAGACTACTCTCATCACTCTCAAAACCCACTTGCACTCTTTTTTTTAGATGCACGTAAGGCCTTCGACTTAGTTCGCTGGCATTTTCTCTGGGACGTTCTCAAATGTTTTGGTCTTCCATTTATCTTTATTCGGGCCATTCAAGCCCTGTATAAATCACCGCATGCCTCCATTATTATCAACAATACTCCTACATCACGCTTTGTTATCCAACGTGGCACACGACAGGGCTGTCCTCTCTCACCCGCCCTCTTTGCGTTATATTTAGAACCGTTTGCATGTCGCTTAAGAACATCACCCTTGATTAAATCTATTTCTCCATGTCCTAATGTCTCCATCAGGACTCTCCTCTACGCCGATGATATCGCAATAGCTACCGACTCGGTTACCACAGCCTTTAAAGAAATATGCTCCTTAGCTCAAGAATTTGGCTCACATTCGGGCTATACGCTCAATCCCGATAAAACTGAGCTTTTGCTTTGTAATTCCGCAATCCAATCTGATGATATCCAATCTGTTGACTCTGTAACTTACTTGGGTATTACCTTTTTTCAGCTCCCTACCCGCACACTCTCCTATAATCTTGAAGCTGTTTTTACCTCTGCCCAAAATAAACTTTCACGTTGGGCTAACCTCCCCCTAACTCTCATCGGCAGAATTAACTTCATTAAAATGTTCATACTTCCTAAATTCATATATATTGTTCGGGCTCTTCCCATTCATCTAAACTCCAAAATTATCCGACGGTATAATCAGATGGTCTCCACATTTATTTGGCAAAAAAAATCCTCCCGTCGTGCCCGCACGAAACTAATTCACGAATGGGAAAAAGGGGGTCTTTCTTTGCCCGATTTAGAGCTGTACTCTCTTGCAGCGTCCATGGAAAGAATCAAGATGATACTTGACTGGTCCCCTTCAGCCCCACCTTATATATTTCTACTTCGATTTCTTGCCAACTGCCGATCCGAATTGAAATTTGCCAGTCAACGCTTTTTCAAGCGCGTGCGCCTTCGCACTTTACAAAACTACTCTCTCAATTGGCGAAGGCTGCGCTCTCTTGCTGATATACCGAATTTTCATCCTGGCAGCTATTTATGGTGGGATCAAGATGACTTTCCTAATACCACAGATCATATCACTGCCCATTGGATCCGACAGGGTATAATCTATTTTCGAGACATCTATGATAACGGCATTTTTCCTACTTACCCAACACTCCAGGCTAAATTTAATCTCCCCTCTCACATGTTCTTTAAATATCTTCAGTTACGCGCAACACTTTCTTCACTCCAGGGCATTTCACATATAGAGAACCCCTTATTTGCTCATTTGTTTCTTATACATCGAGCGGGTCGAGGAATCATTTCTACACACTATGGGTTCCTACGGTCACTTTTTTCATCAGACATACCGAATATTTCTCAACAATGGACAGCACGTCTTCACACTACTATTGAACCCTCATATATTCAAGCCTGTTTGAACAAAGTTAAATCTATTTGCCCGGCCACTAACCATCGGCTACAATTTTACAAATTTTTATGTTCTATGTATTATACCCCTGAAGTAATTAACAAATGGGTTCCTGATTCCTGTTGTCCTCGCTGTTTTCATATATCTGCTGATCTACTGCATATGTTTTTGGATTGTCCATTCATAATTACTTTTTGGCAGGATGTTGAAACCCAACTTTGTAAGATATTGGACCATCCAATTGTATTGAGCAAAAGATTTATTTGTTTTGGTATTGATAATCAGTTCCCATTATATTTTGCTACCTTCGTATTTCGTGCTTGTATAATCGCTAGAATTCTGATTGCTAAGGGCTGGAAATCCCCTCAGCCGCCGTCTATTTCATGCTGGATTCACTCCTTACTTTTAGTTTATTACGCAGAAATTGCATCAACTAAGCTTAGCCAAAAAAAGCTCAATTTATGTTGGTACCCATTCTCGGTATACCTTTCTTCTTTGTATAACTGATGCATTTTCTTTTTGTATCTTAAAGCTTTTTCGTTAAGTGCCTATAATTAACTTACTTGTATTTGTTTATTACCATGTCATTACAAAATAAAAAAATATTAAAAAAAAAAAAAAAAAAGAGAATGGTCTGTCCTCTACGTAGGAAGGAGTCCAAGACCAACCCCTAACTTGCAACTACCCTCACATAAAGCCCGACACGGCGTGTTTCATTCCACTTCCAGCTTTCAACAACGTGGAAATTCCTCAGGGGCATCGGTAGGAGGGGCCAATACTAAATACTCAGCACCTTACGGTCTATGGCACCGGTCTAGGAGTGGGGACCCGTGCAAAGTTCGAAATGGATCCTACAGCAATCTTGTAAGGTCAACTTGCTGACACGAACATGATATATACACTTTTCCCCGAATAATCAAGTGAAAGCCGCCGTCATGGAGGTGTACGCCCTTCACAGTAATAGGTATCTCCTGGACGGGAACTCATGAGTTCCCGTCCAGGAGATACCTATTACTGTGAAGGGCGTACACCTCCATGACGGCGGCTTTCACTTGATTATTCGGGGAAAAGTGTATATATCATGTTCGTGTCAGCAAGTTGACCTTACAAGATTGCTGTAGGATCCATTTCGAACTTTGCACGGGTCCCCACTCCTAGACCGGTGCCATAGACCGTAAGGTGCTGAGTATTTAGTATTGGCCCCTCCTACCGATGCCCCTGAGGAATTTCCACGTTGTTGAAAGCTGGAAGTGGAATGAAACACGCCGTGTCGGGCTTTATGTGAGGGTAGTTGCAAGTTAGGGGTTGGTCTTGGACTCCTTCCTACGTAGAGGACAGACCATTCTCTTTTTTTTTTTTTTTTTTAATATTTTTTTATTTTGTAATGACATGGTAATAAACAAATACAAGTAAGTTAATTATAGGCACTTAACGAAAAAGCTTTAAGATACAAAAAGAAAATGCATCAGTTATACAAAGAAGAAAGGTATACCGAGAATGGGTACCAACATAAATTGAGCTTTTTTTGGCTAAGCTTAGTTGATGCAATTTCTGCGTAATAAACTAAAAGTAAGGAGTGAATCCAGCATGAAATAGACGGCGGCTGAGGGGATTTCCAGCCCTTAGCAATCAGAATTCTAGCGATTATACAAGCACGAAATACGAAGGTAGCAAAATATAATGGGAACTGATTATCAATACCAAAACAAATAAATCTTTTGCTCAATACAATTGGATGGTCCAATATCTTACAAAGTTGGGTTTCAACATCCTGCCAAAAAGTAATTATGAATGGACAATCCAAAAACATATGCAGTAGATCAGCAGATATATGAAAACAGCGAGGACAACAGGAATCAGGAACCCATTTGTTAATTACTTCAGGGGTATAATACATAGAACATAAAAATTTGTAAAATTGTAGCCGATGGTTAGTGGCCGGGCAAATAGATTTAACTTTGTTCAAACAGGCTTGAATATATGAGGGTTCAATAGTAGTGTGAAGACGTGCTGTCCATTGTTGAGAAATATTCGGTATGTCTGATGAAAAAAGTGACCGTAGGAACCCATAGTGTGTAGAAATGATTCCTCGACCCGCTCGATGTATAAGAAACAAATGAGCAAATAAGGGGTTCTCTATATGTGAAATGCCCTGGAGTGAAGAAAGTGTTGCGCGTAACTGAAGATATTTAAAGAACATGTGAGAGGGGAGATTAAATTTAGCCTGGAGTGTTGGGTAAGTAGGAAAAATGCCGTTATCATAGATGTCTCGAAAATAGATTATACCCTGTCGGATCCAATGGGCAGTGATATGATCTGTGGTATTAGGAAAGTCATCTTGATCCCACCATAAATAGCTGCCAGGATGAAAATTCGGTATATCAGCAAGAGAGCGCAGCCTTCGCCAATTGAGAGAGTAGTTTTGTAAAGTGCGAAGGCGCACGCGCTTGAAAAAGCGTTGACTGGCAAATTTCAATTCGGATCGGCAGTTGGCAAGAAATCGAAGTAGAAATATATAAGGTGGGGCTGAAGGGGACCAGTCAAGTATCATCTTGATTCTTTCCATGGACGCTGCAAGAGAGTACAGCTCTAAATCGGGCAAAGAAAGACCCCCTTTTTCCCATTCGTGAATTAGTTTCGTGCGGGCACGACGGGAGGATTTTTTTTGCCAAATAAATGTGGAGACCATCTGATTATACCGTCGGATAATTTTGGAGTTTAGATGAATGGGAAGAGCCCGAACAATATATATGAATTTAGGAAGTATGAACATTTTAATGAAGTTAATTCTGCCGATGAGAGTTAGGGGGAGGTTAGCCCAACGTGAAAGTTTATTTTGGGCAGAGGTAAAAACAGCTTCAAGATTATAGGAGAGTGTGCGGGTAGGGAGCTGAAAAAAGGTAATACCCAAGTAAGTTACAGAGTCAACAGATTGGATATCATCAGATTGGATTGCGGAATTACAAAGCAAAAGCTCAGTTTTATCGGGATTGAGCGTATAGCCCGAATGTGAGCCAAATTCTTGAGCTAAGGAGCATATTTCTTTAAAGGCTGTGGTAACCGAGTCGGTAGCTATTGCGATATCATCGGCGTAGAGGAGAGTCCTGATGGAGACATTAGGACATGGAGAAATAGATTTAATCAAGGGTGATGTTCTTAAGCGACATGCAAACGGTTCTAAATATAACGCAAAGAGGGCGGGTGAGAGAGGACAGCCCTGTCGTGTGCCACGTTGGATAACAAAGCGTGATGTAGGAGTATTGTTGATAATAATGGAGGCATGCGGTGATTTATACAGGGCTTGAATGGCCCGAATAAAGATAAATGGAAGACCAAAACATTTGAGAACGTCCCAGAGAAAATGCCAGCGAACTAAGTCGAAGGCCTTACGTGCATCTAAAAAAAAGAGTGCAAGTGGGTTTTGAGAGTGATGAGAGTAGTCTATTAAAGTCATGACTGTGTTGGTGTGGGATATCGTGTCGCGGCCAGGAACAAAGCCATGTTGGTCCGATGGAACCAGCTGGGGGATAATCCGGTTGATACGTGTAGCCAAAATTTTAGAGAATAATTTGGAATCACAGTTTATCAGAGTTATGGGACGAAAGTTACCACATGATAGCGGATCTTTATTCTTTTTTAGAAATGCAATAATATTAGAATCAGCCCAGGATTGAGGAGCATCTCCAGTTTGCATAATATGTAAAAAAAGGAGGAAGATGGGGTTGAGAAGTTGAGAAGCAAATGTAGTAAAAAATTCAATGGGTAGCCCATCTTCCCCAGCAGCTTTAGCTTTAGGAAGGCTATGCAAAGCTACACGTATCTCATCCTGGGTTATGTCTGTGGCTAAGGTATTTTGTTCACATTGTGTAAGTTTGGGATTAATAGCTGCTTGAATATAGGTAAGAGAAAGTAGAGAATCATATGGTTCGGCATCGGTATATAAGTCAGCATAAAAATCGTGAAAAACTGTTTGAACCTCAGCAGGAGAGGTAACAACCGTGCCCTGTGAGTTACGAATTTGGTGAATATTGTTTGTATGGCTGGATTCTTTAGTTAAATTGGCCAGATAGCGGCCAGATTTTTCCCCTGCCTCAATTTGACGCGTTCTAATAGCCAAAATTCCGACTTTAGCGGTCGATTCATACAAAGCGGATAGTTGTGAGCGATAATTAGTGAGTTGTAAAAATAAATCTGGAGATTGAGTATGTGAGTGGGAGACTTCTAGATTTTGGATATGAGTAAGGAGATCCTGTTGTTGGCGACGCTTACTCGCAGATCGCTGTATACAAAACGTAGTGATCCACCCACGAGAGGCGGCCTTGAAAGCATCCCAGACCACTGTAATAGAAGCAGAATCAGTGTTCATAAGAAAATATTCATCTATTAAAGGAACCATATATTGTATAAATAATGGGTCGGTAAGTAGTGTACGGTCTAGGGTCCAGCGCCGCGGTATAGGTAAAGTGCTATCCTTAGGAAGATAAAGTTCTGACAAAATAGGAGAGTGATCAGTGATCACAATTCCTAGATGAGTAGAGAGAGCTCGTGGGACCAGTTCACGGGAGAGATAAATGCGATCGAGCCTGGCGTAGGTACCGTGGCGATGAGAGTAAAAAGTAAATCGAGAGAGAGTAGGATTGAGATACCGCCATATGTCAACTAAGTTGAGGGAAATAGTAAGATCCTGAAGTGCCTTGTGTGATCTGGGTTTAGTCTGAGAGCGGGAGGGACCCGTTTTATCTAAATGTAAATCTGTGATGATATTAAAGTCACCAGTCAGAACAAACCAACCCGGAAGAAGGCCAAGTTTTTGCTCAAGCTGCAAAAAAAACTGAGGGTCATCTTGATTAGGTGCATAAATCGAGACGAGAGTGATTAGCTCCTGTTGGAATTTACAGTGGGTGGCCACCCACCGTCCATGAGTGTCCCGATATGTGTGTATAGCATGTAGCGCAGGGTGGACTAATACAATGGCGACTCCCCGACTATCTGAGGAGAAAGAGCTTGTCACATATGTGTGACCCCAATGCCGTAAGGAGGAGCTTGAATCAGAGGTGAAATGTGTTTCCTGCAGAAGGACCACATCTGGGTGATAATTGCGTATGAAAGCATGTATTTTATTGCGCTTCAAGCGGGTGCCAAGCCCGTTGACATTCCAACTGATAATTTTAAGCGGTGGCATAGATAGTTATAATGAAGAAGTCACACAAGCATATATTTCGGTTACAGTACAATCCTAAGGGAGAAAAAAAGATTAGTAAGTGCAATATAAAAGAATAATACCATGTCATTTGGACACCTGTGGGGAACAGAGGTGTCTTATACCCCAAACCAACCCTGACAGAGGGGGGTCCCAAGCGGGGGGGGACTGCTAGCCTGGGAACCCCAATACCCAAACCAAATGACCCAGGGGGGGTACCATGCCGTAGCATGGGGGAGGCAAGAGGAGGGAGGGGAGTCCCAACCCACCTCCCCCTCCTCCAGCCCGAGTGGACCATCAAAAATGCAGTAAAAGAAAACAGAAAAATGAAAAAACATATCCAGTAATCATTCCCTCTCAGAGGATGCTATGGGTACATGCAAAGGCAACGGGGGGGGTACTAACAACAGTATCGGAGGGTTGTGAGGTATTGGATAGAGCAATTTTAGAAAGCAAATCATTAACCTCGCGTGATGTGCGGATAGTAGTAGTACCCCCTGACCATTTAACTTTAAGTGCAATGGAGCGTTGAAACCATATTTCTGCGCCTAATGCCTTAAACTTGGGAATAGCCATTCTAAGGACCCAACGGCGTTTGGCTGCGCGGGGTCCCTCATGCTGTAGCACAAAAAATGAATATGGCCCTGCCGGAATATTAGATCGCTCGCGGGCCATAGCAAGGACCCGGTCGCGAATCTGAAAGGTGCGAAAATTAGCAATTATAGGACGGGGAGTTTCGCGTTTAGAGTCCCGGATGCGAGGAGAGCGATGTGCTCGTTGAATGTCATCAGCTACCGTGGCTGCAAATTCTTTATCAATTAAGGTATTCCTCAATAATTCGATCAGGAACACCCGCAGATCTTGAGCACCCCCTTCAGAGTTCTCCGGAATGTTCATAAACTTCAAATTGTTGAGGCGGGCTCGAGATTCCAGATATTCAAGATCTAATTCCATTTGATCCAAGCGATCCGTGTTAGCCTGTGTTTGTGAGGAAGTGAGCTGAGATAAGTTCTGTAGTTGTTGAAGCTGATGATCATGAGCGGTTAAAGTAAGATTAAGCACAGAGATGGATGAATGAATCTGATCTGTTGTATCTTGCAGGTTTTGCATACGAGACAGAAGTGGTGATGTTGTTTGTTGTAATTTATCCTGAAGTTCCAATAAAAGGTCGCTACGAGCCGAGGATATCGCTGCTAGAATTGTCAGAGTATCTGGATGTTCAGCAGGAGGGCCAGCAGAATGATTCACAGCCTCTATCGAGTCTACCAAGCCAGCAGTTCGTACAGTATAAGCCATGGAACCGAGAGTGGGATGTCCAGCTGAAAAGGAGGAGGAGCCAGTAGTCATGAGGGGCAGTCCAGGGGGCGGAGCCTCGTGTGGAGGAGTTGCGGAGGAAGCCGCTAAAGCTGTGGACTCCAATGAAGCGACCAGCGCGGTTCCCGTTGCAGGGCGTCCGGGGGCCGAAGAAGCTTCCAGGGCCCGCCAAAAGGCGGGAGCCCCGGCGCGCTGCAAGGAGTGCAGCGTGTCGGGCACCAAATCCCTGCGGGTTTTGGTGCCCCGTTGAAGTGGCCCCCAGAGCTCCGGGAGGCTTCCTCGGCGAGCCGAGGTCCCAAATGCGCGTCGCGCCGAGGATGCAGCGCCCTCAGGTGAGGTGGATGGTGGTGCTGGGTGGGGGGAACCCATAGTTGAGTTAGCAGCGATATCTGGAGGGGGAGGCCCCCCACCTCGCTCTATCGCGGCCGTGGAGGTAGAATCCTGTTGCCCCGTTGATTGAGAAGATGTTGGCGGGGGCGTGATTGATGATATCGAAGACGTAGTTGGTTCCGCAGGTTCCATAGCTGTGCGGCAGAGTTTGTCAAAAGTACGGTTAGAAACAGATTTCTTACGGCGTCCCATCCCCCGGGGGCCACGCCGAAGATTGTACGTGTGGCGGTGATCCACAGTGCCTGAAGTTCCTCCTGCCAGTATCAGATAAAGTAGAAGCAGGTATCGAGCATTCAAAAAATCAAATCCGGTAGGGCCAGCAGAGAAAATGTGCGTCCACTCGGGTCAGAGGAGTGGGGGAAGTGACCGGCGAGGCAGCTACT
>JASBQJ010494571.1:0-16886 GCA_030264955.1 Desmognathus apalachicolae | reverse complement strand
AATCGGGACTCCATCCCCCTTCGGACTTTACCCCCTCCAACCTCCAGATAGGCCCTGAGGTACTGGCATTTGAACAACTAATCCTTAAAGATCTAGAGCGTATAGAAAAACAAAAGAGAAGAAAAACCTTTAACATCACTAAAGAACAAAATCTTGCTCTTAAAACCTTACAAGCAGATACCTCGATCACTATCAAAAATGCCGATAAGGGTGGGGGCATCGTCATTTGGGATACAGAATTATATGAATTGGAAATCAGAAAACAACTTAGCAATAGGGAACATTATATGCTATTGAATCACGACCCGACTTTTGAACTTGTGTCAGAAATTAAGTCCTTGGTCAAACTAGCATTGGAGAGAGACTGGATTAGTATTCCAGAATCCATCTTTTTAGTCAATGAAGATCCCCAAATTCCAGCACTATATGCTCTCCCAAAAGTTCATAAAAATCCCACTGCCCCACCTGGACGTCCTATCATCACAGGTATTGCATCAGTACTAGAACCTTTGTCGATGTTCGTAGATACATATCTACGTCCATTTGTGCTCGATATGACGTCATATATCCGTGACACTTCGGATATGATTGTCAAAATCGAAGATGCAGAATTTCGCCAGGCAGATGAATGGTTGGTTACATTAGACATCGAGGCACTTTACACAAACATACCCCAAGAGGGAGCCCTCCTTGTGTTAGAACATATATTGAACCTCAGAACCCCTCCTTTCAAATGCCCTTCCACTTTCATTTTGGAGTGTGCTTATCTGGCATTAAACCGCAACTATTTCCTGTTCAAAGATGACATCTTCCTTCAAAGGAAGGGAGTTGCTATGGGGGCCACGTTCGCACCGAGCGTGGCCAACCTCTATGTTGCAAATTTTGAAGAAATGACTATCTATGACAGGGGGAATCCATTCCATGATAAAATCAAAAAATGGTCACGCTATATAGACGATGTCTTTTTCATATGGAGTGGAAATGAAAGTGATCTGCAAGAGTTTGTTATTTGGTTAAATAACCAAGATGTCAATCTTAAATTTACAGAACATCATAGCAACATAGAGATTCCCTTCCTTGATATCTTAATCAAATCAGAAGATGATCATATATATGTAGACCTATATAGAAAAACAACAGATAGGAACACACTGCTCCAGTTTGATAGTTTTCATCCAAAACACACGAAGGAAAATCTCCCGTTTGGTCAATTCATCCGGTTGCGCCGCAACTGTAGCAAATTGGCAGATTATGACAAACAAGCCGAAGTGCTCAGTCTTAAGCTTCGTGCACGGGGCTATCCTAACCATCTCGTCAGACGGGCTAGAAAAAGAGCCAGGTTTAACCATAGGGAATGGCTCCTGTCGGAAGAATACAAAAAACAAAATGAGAAAAAGGATCAAATTGTATGTGTAACCACTTTCGACCCATTGAGCACTCAACTTCGTTCCAGTATTCTAAAAAACTGGCGTGTATTAAACGCCTCAGAAAATGAGTTGAGTAGACCACTTTTTGCTTACAAAAGACAAAAAAATTTGAAAGATTTTTTGTCCTTTTCTTACCGCCCTACTGCCCCTGCCATTCCTGCTACCAATAACTTAGAACGTATGCTCAGTCTACCTCCCATTAGAGGGCACCACAAATGTGGAGATTGTTCCTTCTGTGTTCAAACTATCGAACTGGAGGAATTTACAGTTGGGCAAAAAACTTGGAAATTATCAGCACATACTAATTGCAAAAGTACTTGTGTAATTTATGTGGTAAAGTGCCCCTGTAATCTTGCTTATGTGGGTAAAACTGTACAGGAAGTAAGAATGCGGATCAGTAAGCACAAGTCGTGCATCAGACTGAGAACTCCGAATGCACCCTTGGTCCAACATTTCACAACTATGAACCACTCGGAAGAAGATCTAAAATGGTACGTGATTGAGAAAGTACAACTGGGAAGGAGACGAGGTAATTTGGAGATGAAACTTCGATATAGAGAACAATGGTGGATTTTCCAACTTGATACCGTGAAAAATGGGCTTAACGAAAATATCGAATGGAGAGCTTTAGCAAGAGACGCCAGATCGAATAGGTAGAGTCACTAAGTACCTATATCACGAAGTAATGTCATCATCTGCATGTGACTATTATTAATAAATAACCAATGCAACCTATTTGCATTGGGACTGTTATAAGTAAGGCAAAAATGTAGTAATTTTGCCACGAATGTCAGACCAACCTATAATACACATGTGAGTTTTGAATTTGTCATGTCAGTATGGGCTCTCCCCAGGTTATATTACTAATTGAATATGCCTTGCATTAGAACTCAACTGTACATATTGCCTGTGCACATAAAAAGTTGTGTTTCATAAAAAAATCCTGTGTACACACACATTCTATGGATGTGCAGGTTGGATAAGAATGTTGCCCCACTCCCCTAAATAATAGCAGGCTTCATTACACACTTGAATCGGAATGTGGGTGTTGGGGACGATGTGGGCCTACATACAGTTTCATTGTAATTGTACTGTGCCATGTTGGAATAATTTACTGACATGGCGCATTGGAGAGACCTGCGTTGTACTGTTTACTGTCTTTTGATGTTGGTTTTGGTGCGGTGTCCCGTTGGATTGCTGCTTGTGGATACTTCTGCCCCGTGCGTATATCTATGTTTAAACACATTCTGTCTGTAAAACATATGGCCAAATGACCACATGACGAACATCTGCGGGCCGATAGTTTGATACTACTCACATGACCATTAGAAAATGGCCGTGCGTTCCACAACTCGCTTAAAATTACGAAGCCGCCCATTGGCCGTACGATCCCATGTGACCACGGGAGTATTGAATAACTTCCATCGAGTTGAACACTCTCGTAGTTGCCAGCCGGTTGATTTCTGCAACGGAGGAGAATTAGGTGAGGCTTGTCTTTCTCTCTAGCGGTGTTTCACTCTTGCCGCGCCCTTGTTGTGCACGGGCGGTCCATGTTGGTCTGGTTTACGAAAGAGTAGAAAGCGCACCTTATACGGTAACAGGGTGTTTTCCAATAACAGAGTGTTGATATACTTTTTGGTTGTTTAACTTTACAGATACCTCTAGCATCTCATATTTTGAGACGCTATGGCTCCGGCATAGAACATTGTGGCCATGCTATTGGCCCATCGCAAACCGACATTTATTGTGGTTAGCTGTCGGTAAGTTAAGTCACGGTTGCAACTGGTTGTTTGCATGCTCTGTGGATAGGTACGGGCGCATTTGGGCTCTCAGGTGTAATGTGAACCATACATTTTTGTTTACAGCGGACGCGATTGTCAACTTGTCCCGACCCGGTAAATTGGTGCCTCTTTATATTCTATCACTTCAGGGTGTGCACTTTAGGATACCACCTCTGTACGTTTCCAACACGCACACCAGGGCACACAGGGGACCTTTGTTGGTATTCGAGCATATATTATACACGTGGGCCTGATGATTTTCCCCATCTACTATCGTGCTTCTATGCAATACGCTTTTGGACAAGTGTTAAGCACCCATTGGGGTTGGGCCCACATGTCGGTATCCACACTATCTACCGCGTGACACCATAACTTTTTCTGCCCAGCCTGTGCGACACTCCCGCTAATGCATGCTTAATGATCTCTCCATTGAAAAATTCGGCAGGGTTCTTTTGGTTTTGTATTGTGAAGATGACACTTGATGATATACTATATATACAGAATGCAGCTATGAATAATTCGGTCTTTTTAACTTTTTGTCTCCACTGTATTGTCTGTATATGTGGCTATGTATTTATTGAATTGTTGGCACAGGAATGTCTCCAATTCATTTGATAATGTGGATGTGATATCTATCTAATGAGATGATTGCTCATTTTTTAATAACCATTTGAAAATATTGTGTCCTGACGAAGGCCCATTCAATATTTTGTGGCCGAAACAATTGTCGACCCCTTTGGATGTTTCACACAGTATCTCGCCCAGAAGAGTTGTGAGCCTTCTATCACTTTGGGACAGCCCACTTGGTTTTGTCCCCAGGTGTTCGAAAGCGAGGACTGGCCCTGTAACAATTTTATATATAAAGTTTACTATGTATGTTCTTTTTCACCACATGAATTTATGTAATGTAAGATGAACACAACGTGACTACACAGGTCGCTGTGTCCATATAAACTGTCTATGAGATGTATTTTTTACAAAGAAAGAATAAAAGTTGACATATTGCACCATCTTTGCCAAAACATTTTTCTGTTTTGAGCGTGTAAGGAATCAAGGTGTTATATGAGTTGATTACTAGTACCTTACATGTAGAGCTAGATTTGACCCGCCCTATGTTGTAGTAGCACTTGCCCCCTGTGGGCTCTGTGGGTCCATTCAGACCGTCTGTTTCAACTGTATTCTAGTTAGGTTTTGGACTAGGTGATTTGTGTGAATTAACAGCCACTGATACCTATAATATTTATGTCCACCATGGAAAAGCTGACTTTGAAAAGTTATACGTTTGATGATATTAGCAAACTATTGGGGGATTCATGTGCCCTAGGAGATGATGCAACCACTAGCTTATTAGTGCACCAGTCTGAGATTGATAACATCTTCAATCTCAAAAAACATAAAGTGAGAACAGAGCTCCATGGCAAATTCATGGCGGAATACCTGAGAGGAAACATCATCCCCGATGGTATGATCGTACGCAACACACCGAGAATTTTCACAACTTTCAAGCCATATTTAACAAATTGGAGTCACATTGCGAACAAATGTTCGAGTGATTGGATGGCCCTCACTATAGAAACAGCGATAGAGTTGTTATCACAGGAGGAGGCCACAATCCTGGAAGAAAGTGAAAAGATAATTAACAACACTGCCATTCTTGATGCCAAAAAAAAGCTTGATGCACTAGAAAAGAACATTAATGACTTCAAGACAGACATCATGGCCCAGAAAGTTGATAAACTCAAGAAAGATTTGAAAAATTTCGGTAAAGAAAAGGCTTATCCGTACCTCAAAGAGGACTTTTATACAAACAATCAAACCTGGAATAACTCCTCGGTACAACAAAACCAGTCTACCCCAAACAATTCCAACCAGAACAAACGTAAACGCTTTAACTCTGGTCGTAAAGTAACCTTTAGTGGATCTTCAAACGCCAGTGGTTCGGATGACGAATCACTTAATCCCCAACAACAACGCCCTTTCTATGGGCGTGGACATAGACGTGGCAGGGGGCGACGTGGACCCCATTTTCAATTCCACAATATGCAAACCCGATCCCAAAACCCATAAATACAGAAACCATTAGGCTGCATTCTGCACAAGCCCCTTTACCTACCACCAATGATGATTGTCCCTTGCCTATGCCCACCACAGAAATTCCCATTTTCAATATATCCAAGCACATACTAACACAAGCAGAAATTGACCTTCTAAGCAGGGGGATGTCGTTTATCCCTATACAAGGACATAATGATTTCCTCACTCGTATTGAACTTACCAATTTTTTTAGATCTATTAGACTTAAAAAATTCTTTATAGGTCAGACATATGTAACCCCTCCTAACGAATCGGGACTCCATCCCCCTTCGGACTTTACCCCCTCCAACCTCCAGATAGGCCCTGAGGTACTGGCATTTGAACAATTAATCCTTAAAGATCTAGAGCGTATAGAAAAACAAAACAGAAGAAAAACCTTTAACATCACTAAAGAACAAAATCTTGCTCTTAAAACCCTACAAGCAGATACCTCGATTACCATCAAAAATGCCGATAAGGGTGGGGGAATCGTCATTTGGGATACTGAACTATATGAATTGGAAATTAGAAAACAACTTAGTAATAGGGAGCATTATATGTTATTGAATCACGATCCTACTCTTGAACTTGTGTCAGAAATTAAGTCTTTGGTCAAACTAGCATTGGAGAGGGACTGGATTAGTATTCCAGAATCAATCTTTTTGGTTAATGAAGACCCCCGAATTCCAGCACTATATGCTCTTCCAAAAGTACATAAAAATCCAACTGCCCCACCTGGACGCCCCATCATCTCAGGCATTGCATCAGTACTTGAACCCTTGTCGATGTTCGTAGATACATATCTACGTCCATTTGTGCTCGATATGACGTCATATATCCGTGATACTTCGGATATGATTGTCAAAATCGAGGGTTCAGAATTTCGCCAGGCAGATGAATGGTTGGTTACATTAGACATCGAGGCATTGTACACGAACATACCCCAAGAGGGAGCTCTCCTTGTGTTAGAACATATATTAAATCTCAGAATTCCTCCATTCAAATGTCCGTCCATTTTTATTTTGGAGTGTGCTTATTTGGCACTCAACCGCAACTATTTCCTGTTTAAAGATGACATCTTCCTTCAAAAGAAGGGTGTTGCTATGGGGGCCACGTTCGCTCCGAGCGTGGCCAACCTTTATGTTGCAAATTTTGAAGAAATGACCATCTATGACAGGGGGAATCCATTTCAAGATAAAATCAAAAAATGGTCACGCTATATAGACGATGTCTTTTTCATATGGAGTGGAAACGAAAGTGATCTGCAAGAGTTTCTTATTTGGTTAAACAACCAAGATGCCAATCTTAAATTTACAGAACAACATAGCAACATAGAGATTCCCTTCCTTGATATTCTAATTAAATCAGAAGATGATCATATCTATGTAGATCTATACAGGAAAACAACAGATAGGAACACACTGCTCCAGTTCGATAGTTTTCACCCAAAACACACTAAGGAAAATCTCCCGTTTGGTCAATTCATTCGGTTGCGCCGCAACTGTAGCAAATTGGCAGATTATGACAAACAAGCCGAAGTGCTCAGTCTTAAGCTCCGTGCACGGGGCTATCCTAACCATCTGGTCAGACGGGCTAGAAAAAGAGCCAGGTTTAATCATAGGGAATGGCTCCTGTCGGAAGAATACAAAAAACAAAATGAGAAAAAAGATCAAATTGTATGTGTGACCACTTTCGACCCATTGAGTACTCAACTTCGTTCCAGTATTCTAAAAAACTGGCGTGTACTAAACGCTTCAGAAAACGAGTTGAGTAGGCCACTCTTTGCTTACAAAAGACAAAAAAATTTGAAAGATTTTTTGTCCTTTTCTTACCGCCCCACTGCCCCTACCACTCCTGCTACTAATAACCTGGAACGCATGCTCAGCTTACCTCCCATTAGAGGGCACCACAAATGTGGAGATTGTTCCTTCTGTGATCAAACTATCGAACTGGAAGAATTCACAGTTGGGCAAAAAACCTGGAAATTATCATCACATACCAATTGTAAAAGTACTTGTGTAATTTATGTGGTAAAGTGCCCCTGTAACCTTGCGTATGTAGGTAAAACCGTACAAGAAGTAAGAATACGGATCAGCAAGCACAAGTCATGCATCAGACTGAGAACTCCGAATGCACCTTTGGTTCAACATTTTACAACTATGAACCACTCGGAAGAAGATCTAAAATGGTATGTGATTGAAAAAGTACAACTGGGAAAGAGACGAGGCAATCTGGAGATGAAACTGCGATATAGAGAACAATGGTGGATTTTCCAACTCGACACTGTGAAAAATGGGCTTAATGAAAATATCGAATGGAGAGCTTTAGCAAGAGACGCCAGATCGAATCGGTAGAGCTACCTAGTACCCATATCGCTAAGTAATGTAACCAGGTGCATGTGGCTATCATTATTAAATAACCAATACAACTTATATTTATTGGGACTGTTACAAGTAAGGTAAAAATGTAATGATTAGCCACAAATGCTAGACCAATCAATAATATACGTGTGAGTTTTGAATTAGACATGTCAGTATGGGCTCTCCTTAGGCCTTATTATTTTGAATATGTCTTTCACTTGAACTGAACCGTATACATCACCTGCCTACATAAAAAGTGTTTTCAAAAAATCTTTTGTATACATACATTCTATGGATGTGCAGGATGGGGAAGAATTTTGCCTCATTTCCTAGAAAATAACAAGCCTTATTACACACTTGGATCTGAATGTTGGTTTTTGGGATGATGTGGGTCTACGTACAGTCTCAATATAATCGTACTGCGCCATGTTTGAACAATTAACTGGCATGGCGCAATGGAGACGCCTGCGTCACATCACTGGTTACTTTTCGTCGTTGGGTGCCGATACGGTGTCTCGATAAACTATTGCCCTTGGTTATCTATGCCCCGTGCGTGTACCTGTTTTTAAACACATTATTTTTGAAGACATATGGCCAAATGATCACATGACGAACATCCGCGGGCCGATATCTTGATGCCACTCTCATGATCATTAGAAAATGGCCGTGCGTTCCACAACTCGCTTCCAATCACGGAGCTGTTCATTGGCCGTATGACCCCATGTGACTACGGCGGTATTGAATAACATCTACTCAGTTGAACACACTCGTAGTTGCCAGCCGGTTGACTCCTGCAATGGAGGAGAATTAGGTGAGGGTTTTTTTTTTTTTCTTTCTCCATTGGTTTTACCACCCCTGCCGCGCCCTTGCCTTGTGTGGGCGGTTCAGGATTTTTGGCTTACGAAAGACTAGAGAGCTTACCATATACGGCAACATGGCTTTTTCCAAAAATATTTTTTTATATATTTTTTTGTTGTTGTTTAATTTCACAGATACCTCTAGCATCCCATATTTTGAGATGCCACGGCTCCGGCGTAGAACCTAGTGGCCATGTTATTGGTCCATCGTAAACCGACATTTATTGTGGTTATCTGTCGGTAAGTTAAGTCACTGTTTTACTGGTTTTCTTACGCTCTGTGGACAGATATGGGCGTAGTTGGGCTTTTAGGTGTAATTTGGATTGTACATATTTCTTTCCACAGCGGACGTGACTGTTAGCTTGTCCCGACCCGGTAAATTTGCGCCTCTCTATACTTTATCACCTCAGGGTGTGCACTTTAGGATATTCTCTCTGTACGTTTCCAACATGCTCACCAGGGTGCACAGGGGACTAATTTCGGTATTCCAGCGCGTATTATGTACGAGGGCCTTATGATCTTTCCAACTTATTACCGTGCTTTTGTGTAACACGCAAATTGGACAAGTGTTAAACACCAATTGGGGTTGTTCCCACACGTCGATATCCATACTCTGCACCATTCACCGTGCAACACCATAATCCCTCCCGCCCAGTCTGTGCGATATTCTCGCTAATGCATGCTTGGTGATTTCCCCATTGATGAATTTGGCATGGTCTTTGGTTTCTTATTGTGAAGATGACATGTGATGATATACTGTCTATACAGAATACAGCTGTGAATAATTCGGTCTTTTTAATTTTTGTCTCCACTTTTTTGTCTTTGTATGTTGATATGTATTCATTGAATTGTTGGCACAGGAATGTCTCCAATTCATTTGATAATGTGGATGTGATATCTATTTTATGAGACGATTGCTCATTTTTTAAAAAATTTGAAAATATTGTGTCCTGATGAAGGCCCATTGAATATTTTGTGGCCGAAACAATTGTCGACTCCCTTGGATGTTTCATACAGTATCTCGCCCAGAAGAGTTGTGAGCCTTCTATCACTTTGGGACAGCCCACTTGGTTTTGTCCACAGGTGTTCGAAAGCGAGGACTGGCCCTGTAACAATTTTATATATAAAGTCTATTATGCATGTTCTTATTCACCACATGAATCTATGTAATGTAAGATGAACACAACGTGACTACACAGGTCGCTGTGTCCATATAGTTTTCTACGTGATGTATTTTTGACAAAAAAAGAATAAAAGTTGACATATTGCACTATCATTGCCAAAACATTTTCCTGTTTTGAGCGTGTAAGGAATCAAGGTGTTATGTGAGTTGATTACTAGTACCTTACATGTAGAGCTAGATATGACCCGCCCTCTGTTGCAGTAGCACTAGCCCCTTGTGGGCCTTGTGGGTCCATACAGACCGCTTTTCTCAACTGTATCTTGGATATGTTTTGGGTCAGGTGAATTGTGTGAATTAACAGCTATTGATACTTATAATATCTATGCCCACTATGGAAAAGCTGACTTTAAAAAGTTATACGTTTGATGATATCAGCAAATTATTGGGGGATTCATGTGCCTTAGGAGATGATGCAACTACTAGCTCATTGGTACACCAGTCTGAGATTGATAACATCCTCAACCTCAAAAAACATAAAGTGAGAACAGAGCTTCATGGAAAATTCATGGCTGAATATTTAAGAGGAAACATCATCCCTGATGGTATGATTGTACGCAATACACCGAGAATTTTCACAACTTTCAAGCCATATTTAACAAATTGGAGTCACATTGCGAATAAATGTTCGAGTGATTGGATGGCCCTCACTATAGAAACA
The DNA here is from genome assembly GCA_030264955.1 of Desmognathus apalachicolae. Classification (NCBI taxonomy): domain Eukaryota; kingdom Metazoa; phylum Chordata; class Amphibia; order Caudata; family Plethodontidae; genus Desmognathus; species Desmognathus apalachicolae. The sequence goes on along the minus strand of JASBQJ010494571.1, from coordinate 6,547 downwards.
GCGATAGAGTTACTATCACAGGAGGAGGCCACAATCTTAGAAGAGAGTGAAAAGATAATCAACAACACTGCGATTCTTGATGCTAAAAACAAGCTTGATGCACTTGAAAAGAGCATCAGTGACTTCAAGACAGATATTATGGCCCAGAAAGTTGACAAACTTAAGAAAGACTTGAAAAATTTCGGTAAAGAAAAAGCGTACCCATACCTCAAAGAGGATTTCTATACAAACAAACAAACTTGGAACAACTCCTCGGTACAACAAAATCAATCTACCCCAAATAATTCTAACCAGAACAAACGTAAACGCTTCAATTCTGGCCGTAAAGTAACTTTCAGTGGATCTTCAAACACCAGTGGTTCAGATGATGAATCACTTAATCCTCAACAACAACGCCCTTTTTATGGGCGTGGACATAGACGCGGCAGGGGGCGACGTGGACCCCATTTTCAATTCCACAATATGCAAACCCGATCCCAAAACCCATAGATACCGAAACCATTGGGCTGCAGCCTGTACAAGCCCCTGTACCTACCACCAATGATGACGGTCTCTTGCCTATGCCCAGCACAGAAATTCCCATTTTCAATATATCTAAACATATTCTAACACAAGCAGAAACTGACCTGCTTTCCAAGGGGATGTCGTTTATCCCTATACAAGGACATAATGATTTCCTTACCCGTATTGAACTTACCAATTTTTTTAGGTCTATCAGACTAAAAAAATTCTTTATGGGCCAAACATATATCACCCCTCCCAACGAATCGGGACTCCATCCCCCTTCGGACTTTACCCCCTCTAACCTCCAGATAGGCCCTGAAGTATTGGCTTTTGAACAACTAATCCTTAAAGATCTTGAGCGTATAGAAAAACAAAATAGGAGAAAAATCTTTAACATCACGAAAGAACAAAATCTTGCTCTCAAAACTTTACAAGCAGACACCTCGATCACTATTAAAAATGCCGACAAGGGTGGGGGCATTGTCATCTGGGATACAGAATTATACGAATTGGAAATCAGTAAACAACTTAGTAATAGGGAACATTATATGCTATTAAATCACGATCCGACTTTTGAACTTGTGGCAGAAATTAAGTCCTTGGTTAAATTAGCATTGGAGAAAGATTGGATTAGTATTCCAGAATCCATCTTCCTAGTCAACGAAGATCCTCAAATTCCAGCACTATATGCTCTTCCAAAAGTTCATAAAAATCCCATTGCCCCTCCTGGACGCCCTATCATCACAGGTATTGCATCAGTATTAGAACCCCTGTCGATGTTCGTAGATACATATCTACGTCCTTTTGTGCTCGACATGACGTCGTATATCCGTGACACTTCGGATATGATTGTCAAAATTGAAGATGCAGTCTTTCGCCAGGCAGATGAATGGTTGGTCACATTAGACATCGAGGCACTTTATACAAACATACCCCAAGAGGGAGCCCTCCTTGTGTTGGAACATATATTGAATCTTAGAACCCCTCCATTTAAATGCCCTTCTATTTTCATTTTGGAGTGTGCTTATCTGGCATTAAACCGCAACTATTTCCTCTTCAAAGATGACATCTTCCTTCAAAGGAAGGGAGTTGCGATGGGGGCCACGTTCGCACCGAGCGTGGCCAACCTCTATGTTGCAAATTTTGAAGAAATGACGATCTATGACAGGGGGAATCCATTCCATGATAAAATCAGAAAATGGTCACGCTATATAGACGATGTCTTTTTCATATGGAGTGGAAATGAAAGTGATCTGCAAGAGTTTGTTATTTGGTTAAATAACCAAGATGTCAATCTTAAATTTACTGAACATCACAGCAACATCGAGATCCCCTTCCTTGATATCTTAATTAAATCAGAAGATGATCATATATATGTAGACCTATATAGAAAAACAACGGATAGGAATACATTGCTCCAGTTTGATAGTTTCCATCCAAAACACACAAGGGAAAATCTCCCGTTTGGTCAATTCATCCGGTTGCGCCGCAACTGTAGCAAATTGGCAGACTATGACAAACAAGCCGAAGTGCTCAGTCTTAAGCTTTATGCACGAGGCTATCCTAATCATTTGGTCAGACGGGCTAGAAAAAGAGCCAGGTTCAACCACAGGGAATGGCTCTTGTCGGAAGATTACAAAAAACACAATGAGAAAAAAGATCAAATTGTATGTGTGACTACTTTCGACCCATTGAGTACTCAACTTCGCTCTAGCATCTTAAAAAACTGGCGTGTTTTAAACGCCTCAGAAAACGAGTTGAGTAGACCACTCTTTGCCTACAAAAGACAAAAAAACCTTAAAGATTTCTTGTCTTTTTCGTATCGCCCTACTGTTCCTGCCATCCCTGCTACCAATAACTTAGAACGCTTGTTGAGTTTGCCTCCAATCAGAGGGCACCACAAGTGTGGAGATTGCTCCTTTTGTGTTCAGACCATCGAACTGGAGGAATTTACATTTGGGCAAAAAACCTGGAAACTATTAACACATACCAATTGCAAAAGTACCTGCGTAATTTATGTGGTAAAGTGCCCCTGTAATCTTGCTTATGTGGGTAAAACTGTACAGGAAGTAAGAATGCGGATCAGTAAGCACAAGTCTTGCATCAGACTGAGAACTCCGAATGCACCCCTGGTCCAACACTTCACCATTATGAACCATTCTGAGGAAGATCTGAAGTGGTATGTGATCGAGAAAGTACAACTGGGAAGGAGACGAGGGAATCTGGAGAGTAAACTCCGATATAGAGAACAATGGTGGATTTTCCAACTTGACACTGTGAGAAATGGGCTCAACGAAAACATCGAATGGAGAGCACTAGCAAGGGATGCCAGATCAAACAGATAGAGTCATTAAGTACTAACATTATGAAATATTGTCATCTTTTTCATGTGATTAGTATGTATAAATAACCACTGCCATAGGCAAGGGAACAATATAGCTATTAGCCACAAATATCAGACCATCTTACAATACACATGTGAGCTTTGAATTGGCTTTGTCAGCATGGGTTCTATTCAGGTCTTATTACTAATTGAATATGCCGTGCATTGGAACTCAACTATATATCCTACCTGTGCACATAAAAAGTGGTGTTCCATAGAAAAGTTTGATGTATATACACACTCTATGGGGGTGCAGGTGGGATAATAATGTTGCCCCACTCACCTACATAATAACAGGTTTTATTATACACCAGGATCGAAATGGTGATGTGAGGGACGATGTGGGCCTACATACATTTTTAATGCAATTGTATTATGCCATGCTGGAACAATTCACTGACTCGACGCTATAGAAACTTCTGCGCTGTATTGGTGACTGGTGTTTGAAGTTGGGTCTTGGTGTGATGTCCGGATAGATTATTTCGTATGGGTACTCTCGCCCCGTGTTTATGTTTATACTTGAACACATTCGATTGGTACTACAGATTATCAGATGACCATCTGATGCACACCCGCGGGCCGATAGTTCGACACCACTCACGTGACCATTATAAAATGGCCGTGCGTTTCACAACTCGCTTAGATTTTCGAAGCCGCTGATTGGTCGTATGACCCCATGTGACCATGGGAGCATTGAATAACGTTCACCGAGTTGAACACTGCTGCAGTTGCCGGCCGGCTGATTTGCGTAGCGGAGGAGAACTAGGTGAGGCTTGTTTTTCTTGTCTATGACGCTCCACCCTTACCGTGCCTTCGATGTGTAGGGGCACTTGTTGATGGTCTGACTTATGAAATAGTGGAAAGTACAATCTACATGGTAACAGGGTGTTTGCTAATACCAGAGCATTGATACACTTTCGGGTTGTTCAATTCCACAGATACCTCCAGCACCTCATACTTTGAGACGCCATGGCTCCGGCATAGAACACTGTGGCCATTCTATTGGCCCATTGAAAACCGACATTTATTGTGGTTATCTGTCGGTAAGTTTAATCACGGTTGCAATTGGCTGTTTGCATGCTCTTTGGACAGATATGGGCGCTTTGGGGTTTCTATATGTAATGTATACATTTTTGTTTACAGTGGACGTGATTGTCAACTTGTCCCGACTCGGTAAATTGATGCCTGTTATACTTTATCACTTCAGGGTGTGCACTTTAGAATACCACCTCTGTACGTTTTGAAATACGCACATCAGGGTATACAGGGGACCTTTGTTGGTACTCGAGTTTATACTACACACGTGGGCTTGACGATTTTTCTTGCGAATTGTCGTGCTCTTATGAAATGGGTTTCGGTAACATGTGTCCAACACCTAATGGGGCCGTGCCCGCATATTGGTATCCACTCCACCGTGTAACATCATAACTTTCCCTGTTCAATCTGTGCAATACTCCCGCTAATGCATGCTTAAGGATCTCTCCATTTTTAACTCTGGCATGGTTCTCGGGTTTCGCATTGGGATGATGTCATCTGTTGATATATAGAATGCAGCTATTAATAATTCGGTCTTTTTAACTTTTTTGTCTCCACTGTATTGTCTATATGTGTGGTTTTGTACTTTTCGAACTGTTGGCACAGGAATGTCTCCAATTTCACTTGTTAATGTGGATGTGATATTTATTGAATGAGATGTTTGCTCAATTTTTAAAAATTATTTGAAAAAATTGTGTCCTGACGAAGGCCCATCAAACATTTTGTGGCCGAAACAATTGTCGACCTCTTTGGATGTTTCATACAGTACCTTGCCCAGAAGAGTTGTGAGCCTTCTATCACCTCGGGACAGCCTACTCGGTTTTGTCCCTAGGTGTTTGAAAGCGAGGACTGGCCCTGCAACAATTTTTTATACAAAGTTACTATGTATGGGTTTTTGTTTTCACCACATGAATGTATGTATTGCAAGAAGAACACATTGTGACTACACAAGTCGCTGTGTCCATATAAATTGTCTATGAGATGTATATTTTTTTATAACGAAAGAATAAAAATTGACATATTGCACTATTATTGCCAAAACATTCTTCCTGTTTTGAGCGTGTAGGGAACCAAGGTGTTAGATAAACTCTACATGATGGCCTTTGTGTCGATGAAGTGTGAAAGTTCACAGTTCTATGAAACGCAACATGTATTTTTGGCCATGTACTTTATCAGGATTTTCCTAGAATGGTGGTACATGATATTAGGAACCATGAGACCCTCCTGGGAATAAAACCGAATCTGTACAAAGGCAATTTATTTCTGGAGACAGCAGGAAGCCATCATTATAATTTCCATTTAAGAAGGACTGTTCTCTTTTCAAAGTTTCTATGGTTCCAACCTTAATTTTACCCAGGAACCCAATTCTACCCTTTCTTGAAATGATTGCGGAGGAGTTTCACAGATGGCTTTCTCCGAAGAGAATATGAGTTTTAGAACAATTGCAAAAAAGTCATCTTCACCTAAGACATCCATTTCTACTAATGATAAATTCAATTTTTGAGTGTTTAAGAATACCTCACACAATGCAAAACATAAAGTTCAGAAAGTTAAAATCACATTACAACATAAAAACAATTAATATAAAAATACAATTAAATCACCTTTATAATAAATTCTAGGACTTATTTATTTATTTATTTATTTATTTATTTATTTCAGTCTTTTCTATAGCGATTCGTACCGTGGTTTTGAACTGCTGACACACAATTAAAAACATTCCCTGTCTCCCCTACATTACACATTTTTGACAGTCCAACGGGTAGTCGAGTAACCTTTGCCGACCTACGGACCCCGCTAGGAAGTCCGCTGCGGCGTCCCTCAGACTTGTCTCGGTCTATAAACTCTGTTGCTAAAATTGAGTCTCTTAGCTAGATCCGCCCTCCTCAACAGCTCCATGTTGTTTCTCAGTGGCAAGGGAGGAGACACAAAGCCTCTACAGGCCTGCTGCTTGAGGTTACGCACCTGCTTGCCTGCCCGAGTTGGCACCTCGTTTGACCCCTCCATCCAATTCGAGTGTCCCTCCCTGCTGGCTGGTGGAGGGGGGGTGTGGACTTTGCTTGTGGGCATCAATGCTGGCTGGGCCTTGGCTTCTTTCGATAGCAGGTGGATCTTTAATGCTGAACGAAACTCCTTCCATGAGCTTATGTCCCGGAGACATGCCGGGAGCTCGTTCCACATCTTCCCTCCTGCACAAGCCAAGGTGCGACCTCCTTTGCGGTGCTTGATGATTTTTGGGATCCTCGCCCTGTTAGCCTGCAAAGGACGCCTTTGTCTCTGACTTGTTGGATATTTGGTCCATTTCCATGAATAGGCAGGTCCTTGTTTCTTTCTGGCCTTCCACACCAGGCAGCAAGTTCTAAACTTGATTTGGCCTGCAATAGTGAGCCATCTCAGTCTCTGTCGCCAAGGAGTGATCTGTTCCCTTCGATTTAAGTTGAACATTAAAGGACAACCGTCACACCATACAATACTTTGCTCCATGTGACAGCTTGTGAAAAACTGTCTATATGTTGTACTTTTCATTTTTTTACAAACGGTATGGTTCTTTAAATACTGAGAAAAATATTCATCTGCTTCCCTGTGGATACATAGGCAAATGAGGCAAGGCCTTTTGTAAACATT
>JASBQJ010483515.1:0-12648 GCA_030264955.1 Desmognathus apalachicolae | reverse complement strand
ATTAGCGAACATAAATCGCGAATCCGGACCAAGACCCTAACAGCCCCTTTGGCAGCCCATTTCATCAAAATGAACCATTCGGCAGAGAGCCTCAGATGGGTAGTATTGCGGAGAGTGCGCCTCCCGCCTAGGGGGGGTAGTATGCTGCAACTCCTCCTAAAAGTAGAAAATCAGCTAATCAAGAGATTTGACACCATTAACTTTGGCTTGAATGTTCGGGAGTAAGCCTGCGCGTATTTTTGTCAATTTGTCAGTGCAGCTGGCTGCCCCATTCATATTGGCTTTATTTTTATTTATTTTTTCTCCATGTGAACTTCTTTAGCCTCCTGGGTGAGGCTATTTACCTACCTTCCCGTGGGTTTGTTTACATTGACACCATGCCGCACAGGTCCTTTGCCCTGCTCCTGAGGTCCGCCCTCCCTGAGCTGTGATTGGCCACGGGGCATGGCCGGCTCCTGTTTAAAACCCATTTGATTTTGACACTGTTTTCAGGCCGTGTCTATGCCGGTGTCACGTTTCCCTGGCAGCGTCTCGGTAAGTTTCTGCCGTTTAGCGCTTCGTTCCCCTTTTGCGTCCCCCTCTCCTTCTCCCCCCACCCCCCTTTTTTGTCCTTGCCTGCTTTCTTTCTCTCCCGTATCGTTTGCCTTTCCAACAACCCCACCCCCACCCCCACCTTCCCTTTCCTTTTACATTGAGTGCGAACGCGACTAAGGTAATGCTTCTTGCAGGTTGATTGATTACTTCTCCTGCCGGCGTTCCTTGGTGCTATGTTCATTCTTGTAAGTACGGGCTTGCATTTCGGTGTTTGTATATTTGGGTATTGGGCTGAAAATAGAGTGTCTGATAGATTAAATTTCTCCGTATGTCCGTTTGTTCTGTTTTTTCTATTTTTAGACTTATGCACTTTCCTGCGTAACATACAGGCTGGGACTCGATATAAAGTAACTTTTTAATCGCGGAGTCCCTTCGCCTTGGGGTCGGGCGGCTGCCCTCCCCCTCTCCTCTTTGGGGGTGAGTTTTTAGTGTGTTTTTGGCTGTCCATTGGACGTTTTCCAGACGTTGACATTCATGTTCTGCACATCTTATGTTGTTTCCCCTTTTCCCTTTTTCCCCTTTCTTTATTTTTGCTGTAGCTCTTGTGACACCACTCATTAATTGTTTCCCCCTCATTGTGGGGTAAGTAACTAGACGTAGGTCCTTTGGTTCTTTCACCTTTGGTTGCACGGTAGACCTGACTAGTTTTTTTAATCAATTTCAAGGTTGACTGGATGTACTTATTGACTCCGTGGCATAGCTGGCATACAACTATTGAGGTTTGGCTTTGCTCATCCTTTCTCCAGGTGAGGTTTAAACAATTCTTCTCTCCCTGGTGATGGTTATTTCAGGCGTATTGGGCACATTGGTGGTGGAACTGGTGGTACATTCTTTTCCTTTTCCTTCTTGGGCCAGTGGTGTTGGTTGATGCATAAAACAATATGATGTACATTTAATAAAAGAATGAATTTTTATTTTCTCTAGTTTGTGACGACCTTGTGTAAATGTGATTGTACCCCAGCCCTGAGGATGGTTCTGCAATAATCTCAGCATTCAAGAACCGAAACAGACTGTTGGCTCTCTCTCTGTCCTACTGCGCTGCAACAAATTGATGCACTTTAAGATCTATTCAATCATTACAACTTGTATTTGGTTCTACAGTTTGTATAATAGCGCATGTGTCCAAGTGGCAGCATTTGGAGTCTCAACATCGGGCTCTTTTTGTTCACTGTACATTTTGTTTATTTGTATGAAATTTGTCCTGTATTATTTGTTTTCTGTTCTGAATTGAATTTTTGTTTTTTAAAATATTGGTCGCATATCTGTTTAATAAATAAATATGTATTTTTGATATGAAAATAAGTTTTTTCTGAATTTTTGTTTTTTCTTCAACATTTGGATATTTCTTGACTGCGCTACTCTGGTTTACTGACACCTTTTGGGTCAGTTGTCAGAGCATCAATTTATCCCCCTCCTAGGCTTCTGTTTGTTTACATTGTGGTGACCCCTGCCTGGTGTGAGGGGGTTAAGGGGTTTCCTTGCGGTTTGCTGGTACTTAGCGCAGCCCTCTGGCTGCTAAGGAATAAGGCAATTTATTGGCCTTTCAACCTGGGCAATTCTGTTCTCAGTCTTGTTTCTCTGATTTATTCTGTTATACTGATTTAAAATGACAGTCAATGTGTGATATCCATTTATTGTAAGAATCCACACCACCACTTGGGTCTTCTCCCTTTTCTTTGTTCTTTTTCTTTTCCTTTTGCCTTGCTTTTTTCTTCTTTTCCTGTTTTGGACGTAGGGTAGTCAATTCTTGTATGGCTGAAGCAGAGACCTTGGCTTTCTCTGAGGACCACATTTCTGGTTTGACCTTGGGTGAGACCCTATTTGGCTTAGCCTTGTCCGACTTGCAGAGTACAGGTAAATTGGAAGGGGATGCCCTGTTGAATCTCAAGAAAAAACAATTCAGGACTGATTTGCATGGGCACTTCCTGGTTGAATATGTGAAGGGTGGGATTATTCCCTTCGGATTGCAAGTGAAAAACGAGCCTCTGCTATTTACTGACAACAAGATCTATATTCAGAAGTTCAGTTGGATTGGCAACAAGTGTTCTCGAGACTGGATGGCATTGACCATCGAGACAGCTAAGACCACTGCGGAACAACTCTTGATCGAGATCTTAGAGAAAGAGGCAGCCCTTAACACTAATACCTTGATCCAGGACGCGAAGGCCAAAATTGAGTCGATTAATAAATTGTTTGAGGACTTTAAAAAGCTAACCACTAAGAAGAAAGCAGAGAAATTACAATTCGATTTAAAAAACTATAATAAGGAGGTTACATACCCCTACCTCAAAGACGATTACTTTTCTAAACAACAGAAGTCTCAGGGTCCCGCTGGACGGGGGAGACGTAGGTGGGTCACCTTTTCTAATACTTCATCGACCAGTAGCGACGAGTCTCAAGCCCCACAGAATCAACAAGGGGCCCGGCAGCCTTTTTTAGGCAGAGGAGGCCGAGGAAGAGGACGACCCGGGGACAATTCCCGCTCGCCCTACGTGTTGAGGAATCGGAGATAACACGAGCGCTGGTAATGCCGCCACGAGGGTCTGTAGACTCCTTGGAGATCCCCATATTTAACTTAAGTGAACGGACCCTTAGTAAGACTGAGGTAGACGTCCTTAAAAAAGGATTGTCCTTTGTACCCACCCAGAAAGTCAATGGTTCTCAGATTCAGGATGAATTGGAAGAACTGTTCCGCAAAGTGAGACTCAAATATTTTTTTAAAGATGAAATTAGGTCAGAAGCTAATAATGAGATCACAGGGTTGCGCGATAAATCTACCTTCACGCCGGCAGCACAGCAAATGTCTGCGAATATCTTGGCATTTGAGACTATGGTCAGAGGAGAAGTTAAGGAGATCTTGAATGCCCCCAAATTCAGTGTTAATAATCTTAGTGAGGAAGAACGTTGTGCCCTATATGAGCTAGAGAACGATCAGGGGCTAGTTATCAAACCCGCAGATAAAGGAGGTGGGGTGGTTTTGATGGCCAAGGATTATTATGAATCTGAACTAATGTCACAAATTGGTAATGAGGCTTATTACAAAAAACTTGATTCAGATCCTACTAAACATCTTAAGTCCTTGATCAAAATGCATACAGACATTGGTTTTGCGGCAGGGTGGCTTGGGGACAAAGAATACACCTTCCTTAATAGGAAAGAGGCACGGACCCCAGTCATTTATACCTTACCGAAAGTGCACAAAAATCTTGAAAGACCCCCTGGACGTCCAATTGTCTCGGGATGTGGCTCAATTCTGGAGCCACTGAGTCAATATGTAGACTTCTTTTTGAAGCCCATAGCTAGGGAAACTGATACGTTCATCTTGGATACTACACATGCCATAAACTTGGTGGAAGGCTTAGCCTTTGATGAGAATACTGATCTGCTAGTTACAATGGACATAGCTTCATTGTACACGAATATTCCGCAGGTCGAAGCTTTGTCGATACTGCGTGAGGCGCTGAATGAACGACAGGATTGTTTCGTCCCTACTGAGTTTATCTTGGGTTGTGCGGAACTAGCCCTATGCCACAACTTTTTCAGATTTAGGAATTGCTATTACCAACAAGTCCACGGGACCGCCATGGGCGCGGCCTTTGCGCCGAATTTGGCCATTCTATTTATGGCCTACTTTGAAAAGAGACATATTCTATCTGATGACAATCCCTTTCTTGGGAACATTCGTTTCTTTAAGAGATATATTGATGATATCTTTTTAATTTGGCGGGGCGAGTCCGATGTTCTATCTGAATTTGTGGGGTGGCTCAACAACAGAGATAGAAACATCCAGTTTACTTTTGAGTGTGGATACGACGAGATTAACTTTCTAGACCTAACAATCTATCATAGAGATGCAGCTTTGGCTACACGCCTGTTTCGTAAAGCAACGGATCGGAATACGACCCTTCATTTTCAGAGTGAGCACCCTCGAGCTTTGAGGGAGAACATTCCTGTTGGAATGTTCCTTAGGGCAAGGAGGAATTGCACTGACACAGACGATTTCTGCAAGGCTGCAGAAACATTGGGTGAGCGTTTGCAGGCTAGGGGCTACCCCAAAAAATTGGTAAAAAAAGCGGCCAAGAGGGCCTTTAACAATCCACACTCTGCCCTATTAGAAAAGCATGAGAAACAGGCAGATTATGAAAGTATAACTTGCGTATCTACTTTCAATAGAAATTCCAATAGGATTAGGAAATCCGTATTGAAGCATTGGAAATTGTTACAAACCGAAGAGTTTTCATTGGACAAACCCAGATTTGCTTTCAAAAAGGGCAGGAGTCTCAAGGACCGGCTGGTCCACTCCCAATTCCTTGTGCCCAAACCTACAGGTACCATTCTAGAGGCCTGGGGCCACGAGAGGTTCAAGGGGCATACGAAGTGTGGCAACTGCATAGCCTGTGACTCTGCCCTGGAGATTAAGACCATTAGTTACAATAATGTACAGTTCGAGATTAGGGATCACACCAATTGTTTAACTGAGAACGTCATTTATGCAGTGTTTTGCCCATGCCAGCTTATGTACATAGGGCAAACTGAGAGGGAGATCAGGACACGCATTAGCGAACATAAATCGCGAATCCGGACCAAGACCCTAACAGCCCCTTTGGCAGCGCATTTCATCAAAATGAACCATTCGGCAGAGAGCCTCAGATGGGTAGTACTGCGAAGAGTGCGCCTCCCACCCAGGGGGGGAAGTATGCTCCAACTTCTCTTAAAAGTAGAGAATCAGCTAATTAAGAGATTTGACACCATTAACTTTGGCTTGAACGTCCGGGAGTAAGCCTTTGTGATTTTCTGTCACTTTGTCAATACAGCCGGTTTGCCCCATTCATACTGGTCTTATTTTCTTTTATGTGATGGGCTTTGTAGCGAGTGATTCTTGGGGCGGTTAGCTGCTGTGTATTCATGTAACATCTTTAGCCTCCAGTGTGAGGTCATTTATTCACTTTCTCCAGGGTATGTTTACATTGACATCTTGCCGCACAGGTCCTTTGCCCTGTTTTGTCGGCCCTGCATGGGCTTCCTGAGGTCCGCCCCTCCCGAGTTGTGATTGGCCGCGGGGCGTGGTCGGCCACTGTTTATAAACCCACTTGAGTTCGACATAGTTCTCAGGCCGTGTCTATGCCGGTGTCACGTTTCCTTGACAGCGTCTCGGTAAGTTTCTGCCGTTTAGTGCTTCGTTCCCCCTTTGCGTCCCCTTCCCCCCCCCCTACCCCCTCTTCTTTGTTCCCTGCTTGCTCGCTTCCTCTCCCGTCTTCTTGGTCTTCCCCTTTCCCCCTCTTTCACCCCCCCCCCTCTTTCGTTCCTCTTACATTGAGTGCGAACGCGACTAAGGCAATGATTCTTTTTAGGTTGATTGAAAACTTCTGCTGCTGACGTTCCTTGGTGCAACATTCATCCTTGTAAGTACGGGTTTTCATCTCGTTGTCTGCATAGTTGGCTATCGGGCTATGTGAAACGAGTGGCTGACGGATTTGTTTTCTCCGCATGTCCGTTTCTCTAATTTCAGACATATGAACTGCCCTGTGTAACACACAGGTAAGGACTCGATCGAAATTTCCTAGTTGCGAGGTCCTGCAGCTGCATCTTGGGGTTGGGCGGCTGCCCTCCCCCTCCCCCCTCGCCTTTAAAGATCTTCCTTGGGGGTGAGTCGTTAGCGCTTTTTTGGATGTCCATTGGACTTATCCCAGACAATGACACTTATGGTTTGCACATTCCATGTTGTTCTTCTTTCCTTTTTTTCTTTCTTTTCTGCTGTAGCTTTTGCGACACTGTTCATTAATTGTTTCCCCTTCATTGCGGGGTAAGTAAATAGATGTAGGTCCTTTGGTTCTTTCACCTTGTTTGCTTGGTATACCTGATTAGTTTTCTTTAATCAATTTTAAGGTTGACTGGATGTACTTATTGACTCCGCGGCATAGCTGGCACATAAATAATCGAGGTTTGGCTTTGCTCAGCCTTTCTCCAGGTTAGATATAGACATTCTTCTCTCCCTGGTGATGGTTATGTCAGGTGTATTGGGCACATTGGTGGTGGAACTGGTGGTGCATTTTCTTAATTTTCTTTTCCTTCTTTAGCCTGTGGTGTTGGTTGATGCATAAAACAATAAGATGTACATTTAATAAAGGAATGAATTTTTATTTTTTCTAGTTTGTGACGACCTTGTGTAAATGTGATTGTACGCCAGCCCTGAGGATGGTTCAGCAATAATTTCAGCATTTAAGAACCGAAACAGACTGTTGGCTCTCTCTGTCCTATTGCGCTGCAACAATTTGATGCATTTCAAGATCTATTCAACTACTACAACTTGTATTTGATTTTACAGTTTGTATAATAGCGCATATGTCCAAGTGGCAGCAATTGGAGTCTCAACATCGGGCTCTTTTGTTCACTGTACATTTTGTTTATTTGTATGAAATTTGTCTTGTATTATTTGTTTGTTGTTCTTAATTGAATTTTGTTTTTTTTTTAAAATATTGGTCGCACTTCTGTTTAACAAATAAATATGTATTTTTGATATAAAAATAAGTTTTTTCTGAATTTTTGATAATTTATTGCTTTTTTCAACATTTGGATATTTCTTGACTGCGGCTCTCTGGCTCACCGACACCTTTTTGGGTCATTTGTCAGAGCATTAATTTATCCCTCTCCTAGGCTTTTGTTTGTTCACATTGTGGTGACCCCTGCCTGGTCTGAGGGGGTTACAGGGGTTTCCTTGTGGTTTGCTGGTACTTAGCGCAGCCCCCTGGCTGCTAAGGAATAAGGCAATTTATTGGCCTTACAACCTGGGCTATTTTATTCTCAGTTTTTGTTTCTCTGATTTATTCTGTTATACTGATTTGAATGACAGTCAATGTGTGATATCCATTTGTTGTAAAAATCTACACCACCACCTGGGTTTCCCTCCTTTTTCTTTTCTTTTTTCGTCTTTTTTTCTTTTTCCTGTTTTGGACGTAGGGTAGTCTTCCATTATATGGCTGAAGCAGAGACCTTGGCTTTCTCTGAGGATCATATTTCTGGTTTGACCTTGGGTGAGACCCTATTTGGTTTAGCCCTGTCTGATTTGCAGAGTACAGGTAAATTGGAAGGGGATGCCTTGTTGAATCTTAAGAAAAAACAATTCAGGACTGAATTGCATGGGCACTTCCTGGTTGAATATGTGAAGGGTGGGATCATTCCCTTTGGATTGCAAGTGAAAAACGAACCTCTGTTATTTACTGACAATAAGATCTATATTCAGAAGTTTAGCTGGATTGGCAATAAGTGTTCTCGAGACTGGATGGCATTGACCATCGAGACGGCTAAGACCACTGCGGAACAACTCTTGATTGAGATTTTGGAGAAAGAAGCAGCCCTTAATACCAATACCTTGATCCAGGACGCGAAGGCCAAAATTGAGTCGATCAATAAATTGTTTGAGGACTTTAAAAAGCTAACCACAAAGAAGAAAGCAGAGAAATTGCAATTCGATTTAAAAAACTATAACAAGGAGGTAACATACCCCTACCTCAAGGACGACTACTTTTCTAAACAACAGAAGTCCCAGGGTCCCACTGGACGTGGGAGACGTAGGTGGGTCACCTTTTCTGATACCTCGTCGGCTAGTAGCGATGAGTCCCAAGCCCTACAGAACCAACAAGGGGCCCGGCAGCCTTTTTTAGGCAGAGGAGGCCGAGGAAGAGGGCGACCGGGGGACAATTCTCGCTCCCCCTACGTGTTGAGGAATCGGAGATAACACAAGAGCTAGAGATGACGCCACAGGGGTCTGTAGATTCTTTGGAAATCCCCATCTTTAATTTAAGTGAACGGGTCCTGAATAAGACTGAGGTAGATGTCCTTAAAAAAGGACTGTCCTTTGTACCCACCCAGAAAGTCAATGGTTCCCAGATTCAAGATGAATTGGAACAATTGTTTCGGAAAGTGAGACTCAAATACTTCTTTAAAGATGAAATTAGGTTAGAGGCTAATAGTGAGATCACAGGGTTGCGTGAAAAATCTACCTTCACACCGGTAGCACAGCAAATGTCTGCCAATATTTTGGCATTTGAGACGATGGTCAGGGGCGAAGTTAAGGAGATCTTGAATGCCCCCAAATTCAGCGTCAATAATCTCAGTGAGGAAGAACGCCGTGCCCTACATGGGTTGGAGAACGATCAGGGGTTAGTTATTAAACCCGCAGATAAAGGAGGCGGGGTGGTTTTGATGACTAAGGAGTATTACGAAATGGAATTAATGTCACAAATCGGTAATGAGGCCTACTATAAAAAACTTGATTCAGATCCCACCAATCATCTTAGGTCCCTAATCAAAATGCATACCGACATTGGCTTCGCTGCTGGGTGGCTTGGGGACAAAGAATAC
The DNA here is from genome assembly GCA_030264955.1 of Desmognathus apalachicolae. Classification (NCBI taxonomy): domain Eukaryota; kingdom Metazoa; phylum Chordata; class Amphibia; order Caudata; family Plethodontidae; genus Desmognathus; species Desmognathus apalachicolae. The sequence goes on along the minus strand of JASBQJ010483515.1, from coordinate 3,693 downwards.
ACCTTCCTTAATAGGAAAGAGGTGCGTACCCCAGTCATCTACACCTTACCTAAAGTGCATAAAAACCTTGAAAGACCCCCTGGACGCCCTATTGTCTCTGGATGTGGCTCCATTTTGGAGCCACTGAGTCAATACGTAGACTTCTTTTTGAAGCCCCTAGCTAGGGAAACTGACACGTTCATTTTGGATACCACGCATGCCATAAATTTGGTGGAAGGTCTAGCCTTTGATGAAAATTCTGACTTCCTAGTTACAATGGATATTTCTTCATTGTATACTAATATTCCGCAAGTTGAAGCCTTGTCGATACTACGTGAGGCCTTGAATGAACGGCATGATTGTTTTGTCCCCACTGAGTTTATTCTGGGGTGTGCGGAACTAGCCCTTTGCCATAACTTTTTTAGATTTGGGAACTACTACTACCAACAAGTCCATGGGACTGCCATGGGCGCGGCCTTTGCGCCAAATTTGGCCATCCTATTTATGGATTTTTTTGAAAGAAGATATATCTTGTCCGAGAACAACCCATTCATGAAGAACATCCGTTTCTTCAAACGATATATTGACGATGTCTTTCTTATCTGGAGGGGCGAGTCTGATGCTTTGACTGAGTTTGTACATTGGCTAAATGAGAGAGATAGGAACATCCAGTTTACCTTTGAATGTGGCTATGATGAAATCCATTTTTTGGATCTTACAATCTTCCATGCCAATGCTACCTTGGCAACACGCCTTTTTCATAAGAGTACGGACCGGAATACGACTTTACACTTTCAGAGCGAGCATCCGCGCGCCCTGAGGGATAACATCCCGGTGGGGATGTTCCTCAGGGCCCGTAGGAACTGTACGGAGACTGAGGACTACTGTTTGGCAGCAGAGACGCTAGGTGATCGACTTAGAGCTAGGGGTTACCCAAAAAAGCTGGTGAGAAATGCAGCCAAAAGGGCTCTTAATAACCCTCATACTACTCTGTTGGAGAAACACAATAAAACATCTGATTCAGAGATGGTCACCTGTGTATCAACGTTCAATAGGAACTCCAATAGGATCAATAAGGCAGTGTTAAGACACTGGAACTGCTCCAGACGGATGATTTCTCGCTGGACAGACCAAGGTGTGCGTTTAAAAAAGGCAAAAGCCTCAAAGATCGCCTTGTGCACTCCCAACTTTTGAACCCTAAACCATCAGGGACAATTTTGGAGGCTTGGGGGCGGGAGAGGTTCAAAGGGCACACTCGCTGTGGCAACTGTGCTGTGTGCGACTCCACCTTAGTGACTAAGTCGGTCACCTATAACAACATACAATTTGAGATCAGAGATCACACGAACTGTGTGACAGAGAATGTCATCTATGCGATCTTCTGCCCCTGCCAATTGATGTATATTGGCCAGACTGAAAGGGAGGTGCGAGTGCGGATTGGCGAACACAAGTCTCGCATCCGCACCAAGACCTTGACAGCGCCGCTGGCAGCCCATTTTATTAAAATGGGCCACTCTGAGACGTGTCTCAAATGGGTGGTGTTGCGCAAAGTTCGCCTCCCCCCTAGGGGTGGGAGTGCGCTTCAGATTCTACAGTCAGTGGAAAAAAAACTCATACAAAAGTTTAATACCATCAATTGTGGACTGAATGTACGCGAGTAGCCTTTGCCCTTGTTGATTCTTTAGTTACGGCGTCTACCTGGGTTGTCACTTGCATTGTTTACATCATGTCGGTTGCACTCTGGGCCTGGCTCGCTCCGCACTCGCCCGGCTTCGCCTGACGTTATGGGTGCTGTGATTGGTTGCTAGCGAACCCCTCCCTGCCTCCAGGACCCCATCAGCGGGGTCCTTGCCCGATTTAACCCGGCTGTTTTTGGCCGACTCGGCTGGATGCTTCCTGCTCTTGTGTGTTGGCTTCCGGGACCCATTCGGGTAAGTCACGGTGGGCTCTGCTTCGGACGTGTCATTTTTTGACCCTTGTTTTTTTCCCTTTACCCTCCCCCTCTCCCTGTTCCCGTCTTTTGTGCGGGGTATATGTAGTTACTAACGGGCTGGTGATATATTTTTCCAGACGGCGTTTGGGGGACTGACTGCCCGCTCACCTGGATTGTACGCAAGTCTAATTTGGGGTGAGCCTTGCCTTTGAGCTTTTGTTTTTGTGCCGTTTTCTTGGCCGCTGCCACTTATTGGGTTCTATCTCGTTATTAGGTGGCGCCCTATCGGACCTTAGGAGTTCGTTTCATTTTATCCCTGACGCCCCTCTGTTCCATGCTGTCCGACTAATATTGGGTGAGTTGGCCCCTTGCTGTCATTAGTCCCACATTTATTGGGTTGACTGTTGACGAGTACTTCATGTATCTGGCCTCTTTGTCTTTTTAGTCTTTCAGCCCCTCAAGCCCCTCTGCCCTCTCCGCTCCGTATGCGGTTGTTTCCAAATTTACTGGTAACCCTTTGATAAATACTCTTATGGTGGTGCTAGGGTAATAGATGACTTGGCCCCTTGGCACTTATGACTTCCATATTTTTTAGGGAGCCTAGCCACACCTGTGAATCATTACAGGTTGCATTCCGTCTCCTGGAGATCTTTCTGCCTCCAGTAGGTGAGATGAGTTTCTTTCTCTCTGGCGTTTACTCTGTGGTTTTGGATTCACTCCTGGCTTATACTCTGCGGTGTTGGACCACCTCTCTCCTAGTTCGTTGGCATTGGTGTTTTTTTCTTTTTTCTTTCTTCTTCTTCTTTTTCTCCCTGACTGGTGTTTTGGGATTGTTTAGCAGCTTTCTTGCTCATGTATATGTGTATTAATATTGTACAGAGCTCCACGTATCATGCCTTTTGTAAATGTATGCTTTTGATAACAAGTGCAATTGGTGTACACAATTTGTGTACAATATAGCTGCCTTTCATGTACTGTATGCAACACTTAGCAATTTTTAGCTGTTTGTATTCATGTGAAAATTGTAAATTTTTTGTTTTATAGCACTTGACGACCAATGTGCAAATCACTTCTTCTAGCCCTGAGGATGGTTCTGCCATAACGAAAAGCTCAAAGAACCGAAACAGCCTGTTGGCTTCTTCTGTTTTCCATCTTGCGTTGTGTAACCCTATAAGACTCTGGGATTCATACCTGTGTAGTCAATAAGGATTGAGCTTTGCCTATTGGCTCCGACGCATATGCTTTAAGTGGCCTCCAGTTGAGCCTTAGAACTTGGCGCTTCTGATCACTGTGCATTTTTTGTTACTTGTGTGTGTATTTGTCCTGTTTTGAATTTCTGTTTGCTTTTTCATTTTTTACAGAGAATTATATGGTCGCATGTTGCTTTAATAAATATATGAATATTTTTATAAACTTTTGTGTTGTATACATTTCATGCAAATCCTTTGCCTTTAGTGTAGCACCTCACAGCTAGGAGCATGTCTCCCTTGGGTACCTTTTAGGACCCTTTGGTTGAGTCTCTTGTAATTTATCCCCCTCCCAGTGCTATGTCTGTTTCTGCATTACAGTGACCCATTACTGGTTGGTTAGGGGGTTACTGGGTCTCCTTGGTTGGTTTTTCTTCCACGGTCTTTTAAGCAGAAAAATAATAGCATTACTTCTATTGCAGAGTGGCCCCCTTCTTGGGGGAGGGAGGTAGGAGGGGGGGGGGCCGCTGTGCAGTGGGACTAATGGCTTCATTTTTCTGCTCAAAACACCCTGGAGCAGAAGTGAAGCACATC
>JASBQJ010472468.1:0-12656 GCA_030264955.1 Desmognathus apalachicolae | reverse complement strand
TCAGCGGGAGTGGAAATGCTGTACACTTTCTCTGTCCAGAGACGCGCACTGTCATGCAAACTGCACAGGCATGTCCCCGGTGCTATAATAAATTCAATGCAAGTACGTTGCTCAGGGGGCGGAGTGGCCCTTTAACATCAACATTCAAATTGTCAACTATAACACTCAAGTACCCTAATCTCATGTGCCCTTCCCATCTCGGCCAAAGATGCACAACTCCAGTAGTTTCTGAAACCATGTAGACCCCAATATCGCTTGGGAAAACATGGTGAAAGAGTTCCATTAGGCTGTGTGCAGCTCACCACACCTTATGATATGATACATTAGTGCCACCAGGTGGCAAATACTAATATTTTATTGCACATGTGCTAAAATATATACCACTACAATTGGCCATTAGCTAACATTTCTAGAAAAATTAATCGAATTCAAAACAAAGCAATAAATCATGAAAAGAAGATATATACAAGCATTACAAGGAATTCCACATTCACAAGGATTTCAAATTCCATTTCACCAAAATGATCATTTACAGATGGGTGGTTCATTGTTCGCTCACCCAGAAGTACGTGCTAAAGAGAACATCCTAGTTCTGCATTTTCATTCATCGCTTTTGGAAAAATACAGTCCATGCCATGGATCAGTTGCGCTTTCCCTTTCAAAAGTCTATTCAAACGGTCACCTCCTCCTGGATGAGGTAAGATCACATCCAAAGCGCAGAATCTGAGTTGACTCGCACTACGATTTGCTGCTTGAAAATGACGAGCCACGGGACATTTAAAGTTTTTGCCCCTAATATCACTTTAATGTTTATTGATGCAGTATTTTAATTCACAACTCGTTTGTCCCACATATAATTGCCTGCAGGGGCACTTTAGACAGTAGACCACAAAACCTGTCTAACAGGTGGTGTGTTTTTTGAGAGAATTTTTTCCCAGTCTGTGGCTGATTAAAAAATGTACCAGTTATCACTTTCTTTTTTTTAAATTAATCTTTATTGACAGTATTTCAGTCATATAGATACAAATTCAAATGAAACACGTATTTTAAAAGCAAAGAAAAAAATATCAATAAAACCAAAAATACAGAAATTCTGAAGAATTATAAACATATCTTGCGTTGATTGAATACAGACTTCAAATATACATATATATGTATTAGTTCATTAAGATCAATCTCATTTAGAATACCAACAGTATCAATCAAATTTGAGGTATTATATATATTCAGCCATCTCAATTGCAATGATCTATACATAGGACAGTTAAATAGATGGATAGTATCTTCAGTTATGCCTGTACAGTATGGACAATATCTCTCTGATCTCGGGACACCAGTCCGGGCAAGCAAATAATAATTGATAGGTAACATTCCATACCTTAATTTCAGTAATACTCTGAGCACAGATCTCGGAATTTCCAGGGAAAAGGGCAAGTACATTGCTTTATGTGTTTTAATTATCTTAAACATGTTTAGAGTCGATTTCCCTTCTAAGGCTAGATGTAGCACAGAGCATGCTTTTGTTTCTATCTGTACAGTTACTGATTTTTTAGATATGGCATTCTCAGTTGCCAGTTCAGACCAAAAACAGGGCAAACCATAGATGTTACTAATATTCAATACTTTTTTTGTAAATGAATATATCTGTGGAAATTTGAACATCTCGACCATACATTTACCAATAAGGCACTCATCATTTTTTCGCTGCCAACATTTCCAGGCATAGAGAAAGCATTTTTTATTAATATCATCAGCGATTGTATAAATGTTCAAATCCAAAAGCAGTGGTGCATATACCGTTGAGGCTGGAAGGGCAAGCATTTTTTTCCAGAAAGTACCTTCCCATACACATAACTCCTTCATATTATTCGATCCCCAGATTTCTGAGCCATACAGCACACAGTTTTTATATTTAACTGTATATAACATTTTTATTGTTTCAATCTTTTTGATCATGCCTGTTGCATAGAGTCTAATTAGGGAGTGCATTATAAGATTGTGTTTAACTTTGATCTTTTTGATATGTTCTAACCAGGTGCCTTTCGAAGAAAAAGTGAGACCAAGATATTCATATGATGTTACTACCTCAATATTCCCCGTGCTAAGAGACCATGTTGTATGAGGAAGCTGTCTCTTGCGCGTGAAACACATAATTTTGGTCTTCTCACGGTTAATTACCATTTCATTGTCACGGGTGTACTGTTCTAATATTTTTAGTTTATTTACTAGCCCAGCTGAGGTCAGATCTACTATTACGGAATCATCCGCATAGCAGAGGGAATTAAATGCGGTATTACCAATACTAGGTGGTAAACAATCAGCTGAGGACAGAGAGGTTTCGAAATCAGAGAGAAATATATTAAAAAGGCACGGTGCCAAGATACACCCTTGCTTAAGGCCTCGTGTAGTTGGTATTTTGCTAGATAACTGACCTTCACTCCCCCAACGAACTCTGACCCATGTGTTTGTATGTAATTTCGCAATCATTGCAACTAGCGAATATGAGATACCCATCTGAAGCATTTTATTCCAGAGTATTTCTCTGGGTACCAAGTCAAACGCTTTTTTATAATCAATAAAGCATGCGTATAGAATTCCCTTTTTTTCCACCACATATTTATCGATAACTGAGGATAATGCTGCGCAATGATCTAGAGTCGAGCTATTAGCGCGAAAGCCGGCTTGTGTGATATTCAGTGTTTTGCTAGCTGAGAGAAACTCTTCAAGTTCCTTCAGAAGGGAGCTAGCAAATACCTTCCCACCGGGGTCTTGCATTGCAAGCAATCTATAATTGCCAGGGTCGGCTTTTGAGCCTTTTTTATGTAAAGGAAGGAGGAGCGAGCCTAACCAGTTTTCAGGTAATTTATATTGTAGATTCGGTATATTAATGATTGGGTAAAGTAGTCTAGCCCATTTTATTGCAGCCAATTTAAAGCAAAATGGGGGGAGGCCTGCAGGGCCGCAAGCCCTTGATGGATTCATTTTCCCGATTGCCTTATGAATATTTTCAAGAGTTATCTCTCTGTTCATATCTACATCATAGATTTGAAAGGCAACAACCTTCTCAGAATTATTATAAATGGAATTGATGTGCTGAATCCATGTATGTTCATTGATGTGAAGATCAGGTGGTTGGCTGTATGAGGGAAAGGCTATTTTGTTTACAAAGGACCAAAATAATTTACTATCTTTAGTCTGTAACGCTGTAACAATTTCCCCAGATATTCTATTAATGTGTGCGTTCTTTTTACCTTTTAAAAAGAATTTGTATTCTCTATATGCTTGTTTCATTAACCTTGAGTTTTCAATCGGGGACTTCTTAAGGTATCGCATATTCTTCCAATAGTTACGACGGGCCATTCTACATGTAAAATCAAACCATGAATTATTTTGAGTTGTATCCCTATAATGATCCAACTGGTTATAACTCTTTTTAGGAATTGAGTCCACCACCTCCTTAACTGCTTCTTCATAATATTGAACATGATCTGCATGATAGCTTATGGGGTTTTTATCAATGAATGCAGTGAGTGCATCAACGAATAGATCTTCTGAACAATGTTTCCATATAATACGAGATCTGGATGGTATTATAGCAAGTGGAGCTTTAATTTGTTCCCAATTTTTTATTAGAGGGATATTTTTTGCTGAAATTGTAAATTTTAGGAGAGCATGATCCCCTTCAGCCAGCCAATGAGATGAAAAATGTGTAAAAAGAGGGAACTGATCAATTTTAATTAAGAGAAAATCAATTAATGAGGTGGAAGACCCTCTTCTAAAAGTAAAATCGTTTACTGAGTTAAGACCCAGCCTACCATTTGCTATACATAGGTTCAATCCAAGACAATTCAGAACAAATGATTCTTCCATCGCATTATAATTTTTCAATTGAAATGAATGGGGATAGATACATTCGGGTAGAATATCTAAGAGGTGATCCCATTCTGAAAACAACAAAGGATTAAATAAGTGCAAATTAAAATCCCCTGCCCAAATCAACAAGTAATCAGGAAATGCTGACAGAATCTCACTTAAAGTATAAAAAAGAGATTTAAAATAATCTTGATAGACATTTTTTAATAAAAACTTAGGATGACAATACCAATTCATAAGTATAAAATGTGACTGTAGGTCACCGTGATCAATTCTTGCAGTAATACATAAGAGACCTGGAAGGTCAGGCCAAACTTTTTCTACAATCCAGTTCTGTCGATTGTGTAGCATAATTGCAACTCCCCCACTGTGGTGACCCATGCTTGAAACAGAGGCAAATTGTGAAATACACGAAAAGTCCTCATATTCGATTTCTGTCAGCGACCAGGTCTCTTGTAAAAAAAGGAAGTCAAGTTTCGCCAAGGTTTCTCTGATAGGAATGGTCGAAAGTCGCTGAAAGCCTGCACAATTCCATGACCCACCAGTGAGGGAGCTAGCTGTATTGAATACTAGGCCTGGGCATTGCCAGTATGGGACTCCTCGTTAAATTGTGCTGGAATGTCAATGTATTCCACAAAGTCTGGTTGTTCTTCGACTCTATAATGGATTAATCTGTCAGTGATATTGGAATTATTCCAAGCGTTGTTCATTATTCTCCTTTTTGCCATACTTGATGCCGGGGGTGATTCACTTCTACGCTTTTTGCCTGAGATTTTACTTGGTGCGAGAGCTTGCAATTCAGATGAGTCACCAGTCTCAGATCTTATCACCAACCGATTTTCTCCCACATCAAACCCCTTTGACAGGAAAAAATCTTGATTAGCCCATAGCAGTTTCCTTATATTTGCTGACTTAAAGATGAATTTTGACACCACTGAGTTATCAGAAGCTGTTAAAAAGGAGATTTTTTTATATCCACTGCCTGTATATTACGCAGATCGTAACACATAGCGCACAGTTCAAGGAAAGCAGGTAGGTTAAAGGAGCGGTTAAGAAAACCGTCCTCCTTCAAAAAAAGGGGTCTGAAGTTGAGTGAAAAAGGGCAGACAGTTTTTGTTTGATCCACCAGGGGGCCATTAGACCGAGTAGGATAAATATCTGGTGAGTCTTGCAACAATGAAAATTGTTTGCCTTGCAGCTCAGAGTGAAAGACTGGGGCAGATGGATTGAGGTTTTTTGTCTGGTTAGATTGAGTTTGAACCAGATTATTTTGGTTTATTTGTGTAGAAGTTCCTTTTTGTGGCCCTGGGTTTTTATTTACTGAAGTGGAGGGAATAGCATTATTTGCTTGAATATTTTGAGTAACCATGTCAAAATGAACAACATTATTAAGATCTAAAAGTAAGGAAATGTTATTGTCTATTGAATGAAATGTGTTTTGTATATGTTGTGAGTCTTTCAAAATTTGTAACACCAGTGCTTTGTCCTGCTTTTGAGCGTCTCCCATTACCTTAACTTGAGACTGGAGAGATTCCAACTGTTTACTGTGAGCAGATTCAGCAGCTCTAGCTAGAGCGAAATTTTTGTTTGTCATCGTTTGGAAGTCAGCTAATTTGTTAGAAATGTTATCAAGTGTGGTCTGTTGATTTCCCATGATGTTAGTTATCTGATTGAGTGAAGTAGCCATTTTGTCTATTACTGCTAGGTGCTGATCCCATGGGATGGAATAGGTAGAGGGTGAAGAGTTTAGGACCAGATCAGTAGTGGCGTTCTTAGGTGCAATTTGCTCTATGACATCAGTAGAAGAATCAAGCACAATGTTTTCCTCCAAACTGACGGATAGGTCTACTACCGACGGACAAAATGATTTCTCAGGATTACCTTTAAAAGATACTACCTCCTTGATTACTGGCTGAGAAGGTATATTTAACAATGAGGAGGGTAAATCCTGTATATCGTGCTGGGTTACAAGGGTAGCGACTTCTTCCGATATACAATCTTCAGCATTTGCAAGTCCTTTTCCTTCCTGACAGATCTCAGAGTTCTCTTTAAGCATATCCACGCGCACTACCTCCGCCAATAATTCTACCTCAGAATTTGCGATGCCTGGAAAAGTGAGTACTTCGGAGCTTGAGGGATTAAGAATATCGCTTGTAGGAGCCATATTCTGCTCATTAGGAGAAATCAGATAATTTGTGAGTACCTGCTGCCGCGGTGTACTGCATAGAAGCCCACCATTAATTTCTGGAGATGAGTCGGAGACGTTTTTAGCAGTTTTATTGCTGATATGCCCTTTTTTTGGTCTAGTTTGGACCATTGTGAGGCAACGTGTATCCTGTTTAAAGTTCCAACTCACCAGACAGATGCCTCTCTCGCCTCGGACAGCCTCAGACAGCAGTGAGAGCCTCCAACTCCGGTGTTCCTGGGAGGCAAGATGGCCGCCGCTTGAGGCTGTGGCTCAGCTGTGCTCCCTCGCCCATCTCACCCTGAAGATGTTGTGCTATGTGATGGGCGGATGGTAACTGTGGCAAAGAAGAAGAAAAGGCTCTAATGTATTGGGGGAGCTTCCCCCGTTCACTTCGTTCTGCCACCTTCGGCTGGTGCCGGCAGAACCCTAAGTGTGGAGCTGATCCTCCTCGGACCCTAACAGGAGGGATTACGCGCTTCAGACTTACCTCTTGTCTTTTGCGAGCGCCTGTGCTCCATAATAGAATGAAAAGGATTCAGAAGGCTGGGGATCCGTTGCCGTCTCGCAAATCTAAGGACAGAGCTAAGGTTCATGAAAACAACCGTCAAATTCTCAAACAACAACCTCGCCTTGCGGCTGGCGAAGCGGGTGGCTCGGATTTGGCTCAGCGGGGGATCTCTGCTTTTTTGCTTCCTGGTGTTCGCCCGTTGCGGATGGAAGAACCCGTGGTGCAGGCTTCCTCGGCGAGTGTTGGTGACGCATCGGACTTGGCTGCTCAGCCGGCACCAGCGCTGGGAATACATCCGGCCCCAGTGGATGTGGTGGTTGGTCGGGAGAGAGGAGAGCTGCTAGGCGGCTGCGCGGGTGGAGTAGTGTCTCACCCTGGCGTGGCCGCCGTCGTCCCCGCATTGCAGCCGACGGGGGGGCATCTTACACTCCCTGTAGACGCTATCCCTACAGGAATCCATCTCTCTCCCTCTCCCCTCCTATCCACTACCTCCCAGAAGAAAGAGGAAGAAGGACATAGACTGAACGACTTGTCACAGCAAAAAAGCTCTGGTGGCTCTGTACATTCTGAACAAATTGGACAGAAGGCTGGATTGGACACACCCCAGGTGAGCTCGCATGTATGTGGTGCCACTGCTCTTGGTGCAGTATCTGCAATCGTGTCTGCTAGCTTAGATCGACTTCCTACAGCAATATCTCCTGCAAGCAATCAACTTACAATCCCCAACTGTTCTACTCTACGCCGGAGTTCCCTTCTGTTGGGCGCAGCGCAATTAACAGCAGGCCAGCTGGCCCAGGGGGCGGACGAATTAGTTTCTGTTCTCTGTCCTACCCCAGGTGCTTTATCTCTTTTTAAAGGGGGCTCACTGCTGGATCTGACTAAAATTGTGGATACTGACCCTCCTGGGTCAGGCAAGCGACAACGAAGCTCCAGTATGGGGAGCTCCCCTCTATCCCCTTGCCTATTAGATGCATCTATGGCTAGGTCACCATCTGCAAAAAAAGTTGTCCATTCTACGGGCAGCGACAAGGCTACGGCAAATGATCTGAACGGCTCTGAACCACCAACTGTACCCAATCAAGAAGTAAGCACTGTTCCTGAGCATCTTACAACCACTGGCAAATCTGAATCTGTCGATACACAGTCTATCATGCTAGTACTGGCGTCACTCTCTGCTCAGATTACCGCTAGTCAGGACTTGATAAGAAGAGAAGTCAATCAGTCATTTCAAAGGGTTGAGGAGGGTTTTGCGGTACTTAAAGTGAACTTGGATCAACTAACTACCGAAACAATTAAAACAGGCACACGGGTAACAGAGTTGGAAGAAAGAACCGGCAGATTAGAAGATCATGCAGAAGTTTATACTAAACTACAACGAAAGGATTCAGCAGAGGTGGCCGCACTCAAGAGAAAAATTCAGGATCTCGAAGATCGTAGTCGAAGGACAAACTTAAAATGGTACGGTATACCAGAGGGGAGGGAGGGATCAGATCCCGCAAAGACGCAGGAATTTATGGCACAACTGTTACAGGAAGCTTTCCAGGACTTGAGTGAGTGGGACTTTCCAAAAGAGATCCAGGTCGCCCATAGGGTTCCACCGAAACCATATGGGGGGAGGCAACAGGGGAAACCTCGGCCTATAATCGTTCGATTTGGTAATATGCTGTTGCGAGATTCAATGTTTAAGCTTGCTAGACCCAATTCACCTGTAAGTGTACGAGATCTTCAGATTTTTGCTCGTCCCGACATATCTAATGTTTCGGCGACAATACGGTGGGAACTCCGTCCTTATATTGACAAATTTAAAAAAGCTGGTATTTCGGCCTTTATGCAAGACCCTGCTAAACTAAAGATTGTTACGCAGGAAAAGGTTTTCTATTGCTTCTCAGCCATGGAAGCTGAAGAATTGTATGAGCAGCTTACATCTGGGAAGCCCGCCTCGGCAGGGAAGGATGGGGAGAAATCTTAAATTGTAACTGTGGTATAAGAGCCTTTTAATCAAATAATATTGTTATGCTGATTTTGACTGTAATTAAACTTGACGGCACTTTGAATAGTAATCAGAAATACTAGGTAACAACTCTTCATGGGTGGAGGGCTGGGGGGCACACACTCTTGCCACTTCCCCCATGGCTTACATGGAGGGAAATTGGGGGTTGGTTAGGTTTAAAGGGTGGAGGAGGGTTGAAAGGTATAATAGTCAAAAAAGCACAGGTCAGATACATAAAGTAGATTGTAGGAAGAGTGCTGTCTTTAAAGTGTTGATTGATGAGCTTGCTTAGACTATGTAGTTGGAATGTCAATGGGCTTAATACTTCAGGCAAGATCAAAGTGGTTACCAATTATATGTACCATAATCAAGCAGATGTCTGGTGCCTCCAGGAGACGCATCTTAAGTCTGAGAATAATGGTTTAATCCGAAAAATAGGCAAATATTCTGTCATCTCTAGCAGCCTATCTGAATACTCTGCAGGAGTAGCAGTCCTAGGCATGAAATTTGATTATCAGATTACTAAAAAGAAAACAGACAATGCTGGGCGTTGGGCCATGTCGATTGTTCTCTGTCATGCAACAGAGGTAATGGTGGTCTCAGTATATGGACCGAACACAGATGCTAGGGCATTTTGGACTAATTTGGAGATAGAATTAGCGCAATGGAGGGGACCAATGGTGTTAATGGGAGACTTTAATTTTGCCCCTAACCCAACTTTAGATAGATCATCGGCTTCTGCATTACAACGTAAACCACACACAGCCAAAGCAATTCAGCAACTCATGGGAACTCTGGATTTAGTAGATGCTTGGCGAGAGACCCATAAAGAAGAAAGAGGGTATTCTTACTTCTCTGCTGCACATACACAATATGCACGTATAGATCTGGCCCTAATTTCGCGATCACTGCTACCCTATGCAACGTCTAAACTACTTGGTATCGCATTATCTGATCACTCACCCCTGTTTCTTTCCTTAGTGATAGGTAATACTGTCTCTATACCGACTAGGCGATGGCGTTTTGACTCCACTCTATTAGAGGATTTGACCTATATAGAGCAGGTTAATGAACTTATTGCTGAATTTGTTGATTTTAATATGGGCACGGCTTCCATCGGGACTGTGTGGGACTCCCTAAAAGCGGCTATTAGAGGGTGGACAGTTTCTTATTCTGCTAAATTAAAGCGCTGCCGCAAGCTAGAATATTCCACCCTTCTCACGGCCTTAACACATGCTGAGAGGGTACATACCGCTCATTCCGGTATAATATCAACAGACTTAATAACGGCTCGTGCCAACCTTCGAGCTTTTCATGAGCAGGAAGCAAGGCAGGTTGCGATCAAGGCAAAGGTGACTATGCTAACTCAGGGAGATTCTTCAGGGAAAACTTTGGCATGGCAATTGAGAGACAGATCTGCGAGTAATCAGATACGGGAAATATATGACCATCAGGGACTGCTGCTCCAATCTGATTTACTAATTAAAGCTAGATTTCAGGAATTTTACCAAGCACTGTACAGGGAGGAGCAAGCAACTCAGGATGAGGAGGTTATAGCTTATCTTTCATCTTATCCCCTACCTCAGCTTTGTCGCACCACTATTGATACAATTAAGGAAGATGTTTCGCCAGGGGAAATAAGGAAGGCATTAGAAAATCTCCCAAAAGGCAAAGCATGCGGCTCTGATGGGATCCCTACCGAATTATATTTGGTGTTCTGGGACTCCCTGCAATCGGTGCTCGTTCCTCTTATACAAGGGATATTTGCCGGGTCCACCCCTATTCCAAATTCATGGCTGGAGTCATTTATTACAATCTTTCCAAAGACTGGGAAAGACCCTCGTCAATGTGGGTCCTATAGACCAATTTCACTCATTAACTCAGATTGTAAAATATATTCTAAGATTTTAGCCAATAGAATCTCTCCACATCTACATGAAGTGGTTCCTGATGACCAACATGGGTTTATGCCTGGCAGGGATTGCACATCGCATACTAATCTTTTAGCCACCCTTATTGATTGGGCTGATATTTTTCGGGCCCCTTTGGCATTGATATTTATCGATGCAGAGAAAGCCTTTGACCGGGTGCGATGGGTCTTTTTATGGCAGACCTTGTTGGCTATGGGCTTTCCCAACTCTGTGGTTAACGCAATTCGGCAACTCTACACAGGAATATATGCTAAATTAATAATTAACGGTGATATTACTGAATCATTTTCCATACAGCGTGGCACACGTCAGGGATGTCCCCTCTCTCCGCTTTTATATGCACTCTATATTGAGCCCTTGGCGATAAGACTTCGTATCTCTAGACTTATTATTCCTATAGACCCAACCCCTACTATAAGTACTAACCTGGCGATGTACGCAGACGATGTTGTAATAATCACAAGTACTCCTGCGACTTCTTATACTGCCATGCAATCCCTGGCAGAAGAATTTGGAACTTTTTCGGGGTATCTAATTAATATATTAAAGACTCAGGTTATGGTGTGGAACGACTCTGGGGGAACTCTACTAAAAGTAGAGCATGTTAAATATCTTGGGGTTGAGTTATATCCAAAACTTGAAACGATAATCAAAAAAAACTTTGAAAAAGTCTATTTGGAAGCCACGACACTAATGAACAAATGGGTGCATATGCCACTTTCTCTTATAGCAAGGATTAACTGGGTGAAAATGATGATTCTTCCTAAATTCTTGTATCTATCCCGGGCTTTGCCATTTTTTGTAAATAAATCTGATTGGCGACGGCTAGATCAGGCTATAGGCTCTTTTGTTTGGGGTAAGAAAAGCTCTCGCCGTAGTCGAATTAAATTGACTAAGCAGTGGTTAGAAGGGGGTCTCAACCTTCCGGATATGGAGAAATATAACTGGGCTTGTCTCTTGAACCGCATTAAAGAATTACTTGGCATAAGACCTACAACCCAACCTTACATAGAAATCATTCGATACATTGGTCACTTGAAGGGCAGCTTTGGATATGATAACCCACGATATTTTAAAAAGGTAAGATTAAAGAGCTTACGAGGGTATGCGAAAGTATGGAATAATATTCGGTTATTTTTTGAAATACCAGTCATTCATGAACATACCCTACTTTGGTGTAACCATGATTTGGGGATCCCCCTCTCTGATGTGTATAGTCTCCAGTGGGAAGTAGCTGGAATTTTTCGGGTAACTCAACTGTATGAAGATGCTCAAATTCTTTCTTTTGATACATTGAGGGATAGATATAATTTATCTAATCAGTCGTTTTTCAAATATCTGCAGATAAGAGATGCTCTTCGTAGCTCTCCCCACTCAATTGTTATGAATAGCCCAAATACTTCAGCAGTCTTCTTGCGACACTATATTGGCACTGGCTCTATTTCCCAACACTATCAGCTTATCTTATGTAACGTACCCACTGATTTAGATGTTTTGGCTGAAAAGTGGTCTACGCTGTTAGCGGACTCTATTAGCGTTGCTGATATTACAGAGGGGCTCCAAAAAATTAGGAAATTCTCGCTTTACACCAAATGTCGGCTACAATACTATAAGCTTTTATGTCAAATGTATTATACCCCAGCCCGCATAAATGGCTGGACTGGGCAGCAACTAATAGGGTGTCCCCGATGTGGTGAAATTTCTGCTGATTTAATGCATATGTTCTTTCGCTGTCCTAGGCTGAAACCTTATTGGGATAATGTAATTGCCAATGTCAATCGTATAATGGGGGTTGATCAAGAGGTGACGGAGCGACAATTAGTGTTTGGCATAAATCAGCATGGCGGTGAGCATCCTATGGTGTTTAAAGCTTACATTATTGCCAGGCTGCAAATTGCAAGGGCCTGGAGAGAACCCTCACCTCCGGTAGCTCAATCTTGGCTATCAGAGTTTACGGAAATGTTTTTCATAGAGAAGAGAGTGTTAGTAAACAATCCACGTAAATTGGCTCAATGGTGGGGGCCAATGATGTTTTATATGGACCATTGACTAAACCAACTTTTGTTACTTTTTTCTTCATTATCTAAGATCTACACAAATGTATTTGTATATAAGCTTGCTCTCTTGTGGTTGTTTTTTCTCTTCTTTTTTTATTTCTTACTTTTT
>JASBQJ010461420.1:0-12724 GCA_030264955.1 Desmognathus apalachicolae | reverse complement strand
ATGTGAAAACTATTGAGCTTGCTATAAAAAAAGGCTCTAGAAGCTGCCAAAAGCAACGCGTGCAGTCAAAAGCAGCCGTCCTCGTAAGGCGAGACCTCCCGTGGTGAGGCGCCGTGGCTGACTCCCGGGCCAAAGGACGTGCTGAATACCCTCTCCCCCTACACTCTTGTTTAGTGCCCCTTAACCCCTTAGCTGCTAAAAGTTTCAGACTCTTGTGACTCCCCAGCGCTGAGCCATTTTTTGGCTGTTTGGTGGTGCGCCCGGTTAGAGGCCTGTAACTTATGATTGGCTAGGCCAATCACAGCCATTGTTGGCTTCTTTCCTTCTAACATGAATACCCTCTCCACCTTTGTTTAGTGCCTCTTAACCCCTTAGCTGCTAAGCGTTTCAGACTCTTGTGACTCTCCAGTGCTGAGACATTTTTTGGCTGTTTGGTGGTGCGCCCGGTTAGAGGCCTGTAACTTATGATTGGCTAGGCCAATCACAGCCATTTTTGGCTCCTTTTATTCTAACAGGATGGGCGATCTAGTGATACCAAAAACTTGCGAATCGCACATGGGTGGTGTCTGAAATGTACAAACATGTGCAAAACAAATTGCTGCGGTTTTTCTTCTGTGCATGGGTTCAATGAATGGTTGGCAGATCTGGAATCGCCATTTTCTCAACTTTTCAAAACATTCTGTGGTCATTTCAATGAGATTTCTTAGTTTAAACATATTTGTTATTATTTCAAATGTACAATAGAAAAGAGAGATAACAAAGCCTCGTTTTGAATCAATTTGGACAAATTCATAACTTCTTCCTGTATTCCAGCTTTTAAGTTCTGTAGAAAGATAGAATGGAGTGAAACTTAATGCTGATTCGGTGGAACTGATAATCTGGGCCGGGTGATTGTGCTTTTTTACAATTTTGAATATATAGGTTTAGTTGGGTTATATTGAGGGTGTGGATGATGTAGATGATGTTGGGTAGTGTAGTGTTTGAAGTGTTAAAATGTGTTGTGGAATTTGTGTCTGGTTAACTCTAAGTACATGTAGTGAATGAGATTAGGAGGTGTTAGTAAGGGGGAGAGAGGGGAAAGGTTAGGAGAGAGGGATCAAGATGGGGGGATAGGGAAGGGGAAAGTGGTGCATCCGCAGATAATGTGTGGTTGGTTGGGCAGAATTTGATGAGTGTTGGTTTAGTTGGTTGTGTTTAGATGTAACTGAAATGTTTCCCATACTTTATTGGAAAAGTTTAATGTGTGGGAACGGTCTAGTCTATGTTGATTGCACAAGAGGTTCCACCATTGTTGGTATGATGGGGGGCGGGATTTGTTTTTCCAGTTGCTTGTAGATCGAGTAGTTGGGTGTCGTATTTTTTATGATTTGGAATATGGATATTTGGATTTAGAATAATATTGATCACATCTGGAGTTGTTGTGATGTTGAGAATTGATCTTAAAGTGTCAGTGACTTGTTTAAGATGGGGCATGTAAAGACGATGTGATCAATGTTTGCATCAGGTGTATTGCTAGCATTGGCATTGCCAAAATGTGCTATTCGGCTGGGAGTCAGACATGCTCGGTGAGCTGTAAGTATATAGTTTGGGTAATGCTTGCAGAGCTGGAAGACAGGTGCAGGCGGTTCCAGATGTTGGAGATCTCACTTTGAGGGAGTGGTTGTGGCAGAAGATTATTCTATTTTACCTTGGAGTTTGAGGGTTCGATTACTGGGGTGAGATCCCCTCTCAGATATTTATATTCTGAGGAGGTAGATGGGTGCATCGTGATTAATAATTGCTGGAGAGTTTTAATATTGTTGTCGGTTTCTGTAGTGGGGATTTGGGTTTGATAGGTTGTTATGAGTTTAGCGTAAATCTTTTTGGTAGTATCTGGGGTATTCTATTTATTTTTAAGGTTTTCGAGGTCTATCAGTGTGTTGTCAGCAGTAATGTGGCTGAGGATTCGGATGCCTTTATCTATCCATCGGTTTGTTTTTTGTGCTTTAAGTAGTCTGCTTTTCCATATATTCCTGTAATTTGGGTTCTGAGCGTATAAAGGGGTCTTCTGGAATGTTTTGTGTATGAGGGTATGAGCTTGGCGCTGGATCTAGGGATTAAATAGATGGAATTTGTGTTAAAAATGTTGGAGCTGGGTAATAGTGGAAGTGTTAATGGGCTGATTAAATTGTTTTCAAAAAGTAGCCATCTGGGGAGTCTTTCTTTTGGTGGTTCTATATGTGAGGTATACCACCAACTTGCTTGGTTTATTCTGAAAGCTAGAAAGTATTCAGGGAAGTTGACGCCTCCTTTAGATTTGCACAATTGTAAAGTAGCAAGACTTATCCGCGGCCTTTTTTTATTCCAGAGGAAGTTTGTGAATATCTTATCAATGAGTTTTAAAAAGTCAGTATCTGGTGGGATTGGAATCCTGTTTAGAAGGTATCGGACTAAAGGTGCGATCATCATTTTAATGGTGTCTAGACGGCCCCACCACGATAGGTGTAGCGGCGACCATCGGTCCAGTTTTTTTGTGATGGTGTTTATAAGATTATTTTGATTTTCCTTGAGTGTTTTATTAATGTCAGAGCAGAAAGTTAGTCGTAAATATGTTCTCCCTTTTGGGGACCATTTTAGGTTGGAGTTGGGGAGCATATGTTTTGAGCAGTGCTTATTTAACGGAAGAATTTCAGTTAAGTTTAGTTTATATCCGGACATTATGGAATAATCATCTAGAACCAAGATGGGTTTGATAGGAAGAGAAGTATATCATCTGTATACACTGCGATCTTGTATTGCTCCTGATCTTTTCTGATTCTGATCCCTTCAATTAGATCGTCTGATCAGATATATTCTATTAAGGGTTCAAGAGGTAGACAGAACAATACTGAGGATAATGGGCATCCTTGTCTAGTCCCTCTCTACAGATTAAAAATGTCAGAAGTGTGGTTCTTAATTTGAATCGTTGCCTTAGGGGAGGTATATAGTATTCTGACCATGCCACTTAAGCGTCAATGGCTTTTTCTGCAGCTAGAGCCATTGCTACTGTGCTGACTGGCTGTTGTGAGGTGTAGGTAATAATATTGGACAGAGGTTGAGTGTTAGAGTTGCTTCGTCTACCTTTCACGAAGCCGTTTTGACCAGCGTGTATGAGGTTGGGGAGACGTGGTTCTAGACGCTTGGCAAGGATTTTGGCAACTATTTTACAATCTGCATTTATGAGCGAGATGGGACGGTAGTTTTTGATATCAGTTTCAACTTTGTTGGGTTTGGGAAAAACGACTATGCTTGCTTCTAGGAATGTGCTTTTCGGAGGGGTGTGGAGGAAGTTATTGTAAAGTTGTAGGAGGATGTCAGTAGTGGTATTAGAAAAATGTTTGTCGAAATCAATAGGCAGACTATCCGGGTCCTGGGGCTTTCTCTTTTTTAATAATTTCTTGAATTTCTTTCTTAGTGAATGGGGCAGTGAGATAGTTTGAGTTTTTGATTTTTGCCTCTGGGTGTCCTACTTCTGCCAAGTGTCTATAATGTGGTCGTTGGTTTGGGACTCTAAGGCATAGAGTTTTTTTATAGAAGGATTTGAAGGCGTCGGCTATATCTGAATTTTTGAAGAGGACCTTGTTCAGATTTGATTTTGGCTATTCTTTTGTGCTCTGCCTTTTTTTGTCAGACAATTAGCCAGCATTTTCCCGGCCTGATTGCTATCAAACTGCTTTTAGCTTTGATTTTGGTGAGATAGATATTGGTTGAAGGGAAGGATCTTTTGTTGTATTCAATTTTTAGGTTTTGGAGAGATTTGAAAGTAGTTTGTAAATTATCTTTAATGAATTTCTTTTCTAAATGTCTTATTGCTGTAAGCAGGCGGTTTCCTTCCACTTTCCATTTCTTTTTTTGCATAGATATGTATTGGATGGTTTGTCCTCTTGTATGTGCTTTTAGAGCATCCCAGTTGTTTTCTGGACTGGTATCTTCTGGTTTATTAAAGTTTAGGAATTCGTCTATGCTTTCCTTTATAAACCTGATGTATTCTGGATTTGCTAAACGAGTGGCAGTCAGACGCCGTCTGCTGGGCCGACGAGCTGGTAGAATGTCTTCTCGTGTAATAACTGGAGCGTGATCAGAAATAGTAATTGTATCTATTTCTGCTCTTGTAATTGTTTCCAGTATTTTGGAATAGAAGGTATAATCTAATGTTGAGGAGTCGCCAAGCGTCTTGGAGGCTGTTTTCTTCAATGCAGAAAGGAAGTTTTTGTGCATTTTGTCAGAGGCAAACCTAGCTTGTGACTTCCTATCGCATATTGGGTCGAGGGGTAAGTTGCAGTTACCTCCCACAAATAAGGAATCAGACGGGATGTCTCTAATGTTATTTTTGGGCCAGAATTATTTTTCACATTGGTTGGGTCCATATATGTTAAGAACAAAAAGTTCTTGATTATTTATATTCAAGTGTGTGAGGAGCCATCTGCCTTCTTCATCTGACGTTGTGTTAATGATACAGGCATTCAGTCTTTTGTGGCTTAGGGTTAGGACTCCGTTTTTTCTTTGTAAAGATTGCATGCAACGCACATGCCTTTAGATTTTGGCTCAAGAAGGTGGGACAAAAAAGTGTAATTCATGTAACTATTACAATCTTGAACAGCTGAGAAAATGGTGAAAAGAACAAGGGGTGGTTTGTGTAGATTGACCAAAAAATGGTCCCGCAGCAACTGATAGAAAATTAAATTGATTAAAAATAAATAAATAAATTTGACAACATTTGAGGATCTAACTTCTAGAATGTTTGGAATCTCTATAAATGCAGTGCACCACTATGAAGCCCTAACCCATGCTGTCATAGCAACATTGTTGTAATGTACCTTACTAGTGTGTCCACTGTGTGTCTCCATAGTAGGTTCTGCTCAGGGTTCTGGAACACTGAGCAGGGCTGTGCTCTCAAATAAAGACCTTACTTAAGGACTTGCTTGAAGTGTCATCATTACAGACTACATACTACAAACATCCATTGTGAACTGATTTTCAAAAAATTGCCAATACCCTGCCGCAGTAATCGCAGTGCACTAACAGTAGACAGTGGAATATTAGAACCAGCCTCAACCCATTTGCACATGAAAATAGCAGATGAACAGTTTTTTTACCATGACAATTCATACATGTCTACGAGGTGACACGGGTACAGGGATGGGTAACTTTACGACCAAAACTGAATGTGGCATAGCCAAGATTAGCTGCATATAAAAATGTTTTTGTTTAGAAAAGTAATTTTTCAAACATTGGTGTACAGTAGGGTAAATGACTGCCATGTGTCATGGGTCACATCTCCAAAGATTCCTCAACTCCTCCAGAAAAAATTGGCACCCCACATGTGTGGATGCCAAAAGGACACGGACGAGGGGAGAATATGACACATGGTAATGTCAAACCTCGGAGAACAATTTGGGGCATGAAAATCTGCTGTGACATTCACTTTTGTTTTGAGACAGTGGAGCTCTGCCAACGAGGAAACACCTAAAAGTCATACATGTGCAAAAAGAAGACATCCTAACGCACACAACAATGGGTGACTTGCGTCAGTCGCAATAGGTTTACTACCCAGCTTTACGGGGAAAACACATAAAATGTACAGGATTTTGGCCAAATTGACCACAAAAAGGTATCCCAATGCACTGCCATCAACACGGGGCATCTCACACAGTGTAGCGCTACTCCCTACAACAAAGTCGGTACCACCCATGTGTAGTTGCACTCAAGCCATCGGCGAGGGGAGGATGCAAAATGAGACGTGGTGATTGATTTTTAATTAGAATGTCAGTGTAGCATCTGTTTAGTTTTGTGCCTTGAATGACAAGGCTTTTGAGAAACCAACCAACACCATACTGTTCCAGAAAGAGGACCCTCTGATGCACGCAATGATGTGTGACTTGTGAGAGTTGCGCTAGGTTCACTACCCACAATGCCCGGCGGAAGTGGAAAAGTAGCAAAAATTACTTTTTTTGCCACATTGGCCATAGGTGCAGCAACACAAAGACAACCACACTAACTACCTTCCCTATTCCTTACGAGTAAATTGGTGCCCAACATGCATGGGTGCACTAAACAATGGAGGTGAGGTGGGCCACAAAATGAAACCTAGCATGCCTAACAGTTTTGTGCCATATTGACCTCCAAAACAGGTGCTGCAACACCCAGGCAACCATGCAAACTATCATCTCCTATGAACCCCCTACTACTTACAAGTAAATTGGTGCCCAACATGAGTGGGTGCATGTGAAGACAGTCATCTGGTGTGAGTGTGCTTTTTATTTATTTTTCGTCAGCTAGGGGCCAAATGGACCCCTAGGCTGGGCGTGTGTGTAGAGAAAATTTGATTCTTTTGGCGTAAACAACAAGCATTTACACATTTGCAGTGGGAATAACTGGATGCTGCGTTTGAGAGCCAAGGTACTAGGTGGTTTTGGGTCTTTGTAAACAATACTATCAACCCACCTCTACAACAGGAACCTGACGCATTTGTAGCTAAAGATGTGTAGGAAAGCTATGTGGCAAGCTATTTTAAGGGTAGTAAACTCCAAGGTATTGAGGTATATTGTTACATACCATCTCAATTGCCCCTAATACAAGTGGAGCGAATAGCGAAACTCCTAGGAGATCTAAAGAGCTCAAGGGCATCGGGCCCTGATGCTATACCTGGTACTCTATTTAAAAGAAATAAGGATGAGTGGGACTGTGTATGTTGTATAACTGCTTTACAATCAGTGGGATGATACCCAAGGTGATCGATACAATCCTATATGACGGACGTAAGTGCTAAAATATTTTGTAAATATTTGCTGCAACATCTGGGTGAATAAGAATAACAACTTACCGGATACCCAAGTGGGTTTTCAAAAAGGACATTCAACTTTAAACCAGGCATATAGGCATAGGCTCCCCTCCTATATAATATATATGTGAGTGATTACTGGTGCTGGTGGAATATCCCCAAAAGTAAATGCTAAATGGGTGAGTAATCTCGCTTATGCAGATGATATGGTCATTTTAGATCTGACCCCATCGTCGGGACTTCTAACTAAAATGGAAGTATTAAAAGCCTATTGTAGCGAAAATGGCTTGATTATAAATGCTTCCAAAACCAAGACAATGGTGTTTGGAACACGCTACACTGAGAAACCCCTGATTAAAATTGGGGATGAATGGATTGAGAATGTAAGAATGTAGAGGTATTTAGACTTGTGGTGACTTGTAATAGTAACTGGAGTGAAAACAACAGACAACAAACGAGTAAGGCCAAACAAGCTATTCAATACCTCACGTAGTCTTGAGAAACCTAAAGCCCTTTTTTGTGCATTTAATCCAGCTAAAGATGACTGTATATCTCTCCAACAGGCTTTTTCTAAGAAGATGTCAGATGCTCGTGCCCGCATCTCTTCATACCAGCTGATTGACGAATCCTCCTCGGTCGCACCATTTGTGACCTCAACTGAGGGCTTTGAGTTTCAGAAGGTTTCATTGGACTGCATATTAAAGGTTTTGAAGGGCATGCGCCCAACCTCTGGAGGTGGTGATTCAATAGCGTCCAAATTTGTTCTGGACAATGCTACCATCTTTGCGCCTTTCTTAATCTGCTTTGTTAATGCATCCTTTCATTACAGTGTTGTGCCTAACAACACTATAATGGTTATGGTCATGGTCCAAATTGGTCAATGTTACCCCACTCTTGAAAAAAGAGGGGTTAGATCCGATAAATGTGGCTAACTTGCACCCGAGTACAAATGTCATGTTTTTGTTGAAACTCGTTGACAAGATGGCCACTCTACAATTCCAGGAACATTTGGAGTCTGCTCTTATCCTGCATGAGAGACAGTCTGGGTTGCAATCTAAACCTGGAACCGAGAGTGCGTAGATTGATCTGCAGTCACATATGTTTGGTATAATGGACAAAGGAGGAGTCTGATTGTTGATGCTTCTGGACCTATCCGCAGCCTTCGACCTTCTGGATCATGAGCTGCTTTTGAGGTCTCTGAACACAGTCGCTGGGTGTTGTGAGAGAACGGTGAACTGGCTTTGCTCCGTCCTCTCTAATAGACAATCTAGAGTCTGCTGGGGCGAAGCCTCCCCAGACTTTGGGGTACCTCAGGGATCCTGCCTGTCATCGGCATTGTTTAAGGTGCATCTCAAAACTCTACTTTGATCAGAAGAGGGTCCGTCCTGCTCTCTGTCTGTCTGTCTGTATGTTCTGTTTTTTGTGTGCTTTGAGGCCCATGGGCGTGCGGCACATTAAACCATCAAGTAAAGTAAATTATGTAATATTTTGGACTCTGACAGGGTGGTATTTACCAACTACGCTGATGATATGCCGATCCTTCATGAACTAAGTGGTGACTATGTCAAAGATGTGGCAGAAGGAAGCCGGATCTAGGCTATTATCAAGGAGTGGATGTCTAGGCACTGGATGTCCCTGAACGGGTACTAAGACTGAAATCCTGATCTTCGGGTCTAACCGACAGAGGGGTAAACTTGATACCCGATTTGTTGTCTTTCAGATTGATGGTTGCTCGATCAAAATGGTAGACACTTGGGATTTACCTAGAAGCAACACTTGGGATTGAGGCTCAGGTAAATTATGTACATAAGAATTCTCACTGCTAAGACGTATTAGACCTTTGGTCTCAGAGCAAAACTGTGCGGCCCTGGCGAGAGCTACAGTCGCACCAAGATTGGGTTATTGCAATGCCTTATATGCAGGGGCAACAAAGCCGTGTGTCAACAAGCTCCAGGTCTTACAAGACACAGCTGTGCAACTGATTATAAAGCTCCCTCGAATGGCTCATGTTACGGCTGCCCGCTGTGAGCCACACTGGCTCCTAGTGGCCGAAAGAGTTGATTTTACGGTGGCTTCAATCACTCACAACTGTCTGCATGGTGGCACCCCACCTTCTCTGTGCAATCTTATAAAGCCTTGTGAGCCTGCCAGATCACTGCGATCGAGTGATACTGGACTGATTGTCCCCCAGAAAGTGTGCAGGGCGATGGCCGGAGGACATGCATTTGCTACTAAGGTGGCTGCCTTGTGGCATCGGCTGCCTCCTTCACGTCGCCTTGAGCCTCAAAGAGAGACTTTGAGTCGAGATTTGAAGACCTTCCTCTTTAAGTAGCCCCTTGTAGGTCTGCTTGTTTGTGGGTGTCTGCCTTTCTTGCTGGCGCCCTGATGCCCGCGGGTTTTCGGCGCAGTATAAATACTTACTTATAAGTTGGGGGAGGGGGGTGGTAAAATTCCAAAGTAGATATGGTGGTACAACTGGTAAACCAATGATTAGTATTTACAAAACTAAAATACAACCTATTTTGTTATATGGTGCAGAGGTGTGGGGTGGGAAATTGCATAATAAAATCTAACAAACCAAAGGTTGGATTCTGAGAAAAATTCTTGGGCTTCCGCCATCCACCCAAGCATGTGCAATATATGCGGAATATGAAGTGTAGGAGTGCAAACATAATAGCACAGAGCAGACATTTGAAGTACAATCGTGATCTTTCAAATAGAAAGTATACTACACTTGCTGGTGAATGTATATGTGAGATGATGGATTAGATAAAAAGCCTGAATAAACTTATTAAAGAAATACAAAAATTGTGGAATAGATTGTGAAACCTTCCTCATATAGGGGTGATATCTGCATGGCAGATCTGATAAAGCACTCACTCGATGTGTTGGCACCGATTATTACCAAGTTAATGAATATATCCTTTGCCACTTCAACCGTGCCTCGGCCTCTGAAGGAGGCCTGGATTACTCCCCTATTGAAGGCTGGGCTTGATCCTAATAACCCCCTCAATTATCGGGTCATAACAAATGTGTCATTTTTGCTCAAAATATTGGATAATCTGGCACAGGCTCAATTGCGAGAATATTTAGAAAGCATGAGGCTCTTGAACCCTAGACAGTCTGAATTCAGGAAGGGATATGGGACAGAAACGGCCCTACTTGATCTTAAGGATAATCTTGCCAGTCTGGTGGACAGGGGAAATGCTGCGCTTTTACTGCTTTTAGATCTAAGCACCACATTTAATTTAGTAGATCATAACCTTTTGACTCGTCGATTAACTGAGAGCTTTGCTTTCTCGAAGCAAGCAGCTGACTGGATTAGTTCCTTCCTTTCTGATAGGACTTCCAAAGTGTTTTGGGAGATGTCTCTGCAGACCCCGCCCCCTGGTTAGAGGTGTTCCACAGGGTTCGTGTCTTTCACCAACTTTGTATAATATGTATACCCGTCCGTTGTTTGACAGCCTTGACCAGCAGGGGGTGGGGTTTACAAACTATGCAGACGACACTTGGATATTTTTACCTCTTACAGGAACATATGTCACAGACTTGGCTCGAATTCAAGCACTATTCAGCACTATCCAAAGCTGGATGGCCAGGAACAAATTGGCTCTAAATAGACACAAGACATAGATATTCATTCTGGGTACCCGCCATAAATTGACTTCCTTGGCACCTCAATATACCTCCATCATGATTGAAGGTTGCGCTATTAATACGGCCAGTCTAACGAAAACCCTGGGTGTCCACCTGGATGCAAATCTCTCCATGTGGAAACATGCTCAGAAAGTCACATCTACATGTGCCTATGTTACCAAACGTATTTATCAGATCAAAGCCTACTCGGCTAAAAACAATATTTCAAGAGTTGCTGGTGCATTGGTCAACTCTCGCATCGACTATTGTAATAGCCTCTTGGCTGGGACTGACAAAAAGGTGCTGCATTCTCTTCAGGTGGTACAAAATAATGCTGTCAGAGCAGCCTCTGGAATTTCTCGCAGGGAGCCCATCTCAGCAGCTAGGCGTGATTTACATTGGCTGCCAGTTAAACAGAGAGTAATACACAAAGTCTGCACTTTGACACATAAATGCCTACATAATAATACCCCCGACTATCTGAAGGATTGCCTACTTCTCCATAACCCTAGCAGATCCCTGTGATCATCCAATACTACAAGAATTGACTTGCCCAAATCGAGACTTTCTACATTTGGTGTGTCGTACTTTTGCAGCTCAGGCCTCCATCAATTGGAATAACCTTCCGTCAAAGATAAAAGAGATCGGAGATCTGGCTGCTTTTGAAAGGGGTCTGAAGACCTTCCTCTTTTCTGATGTCACCCGAGTCCTATTTAGCAATGTTTCGGACTACTCTTTAGATTGCGGATTGGTACTGTGTTTTTCGTTGTGCACTGAGGCCTCTGGGCGAGCTGCACTTGAAAGAATTTGTTTGATTTGTGAGAGAGAGGGAGTGTGAGATCAGAGAATGCTCTAAATAATGCAATGTGGAAGGTGAGGACTGCGGATAAAAATAGAACTGTAAATTTGCAAAGGATTTATACATTGAAATCACTGCAGTACTACTACAGGGCGATATTTAATACAGTGAATGTTTCTTATACAAATGAAGCCACATATTAAACTAATTTTTATGTGAGATTTAGGCCGGCACAAAGAGCTACTGCTATGAAGAGAAAACCTGGTGAGCATAAGGGGGGCTGTCAATGTGAGACAGCGGCAAAGGATATTCTGCTGCATATCTTGTGCAGATATATCCTTTCACTAGCTTGCGTTGTAAATGTCACTAACCTATCCGATAGATATTGCTAGAATACTACTTTTTTTAAGGAAGCATGTATTTTAATTATAATGCAAATAGGAGGATTGTTTTAATTTGAGAAGATTTTTAAATGTTAAAAAAATGTCTGAAATATTGCTGCATTACAAATGTATGTTAAGCTACTGTATCGTCTTTTTTGCATTCATTTGTAAGAAAGATCTGTGTAAACTTGAGACAGTCCTCAAGAGGCTGGGGGTCAAAAAACAGCCATTTGGTAGCAGTCACTACATTTACATCCAGTGATATAAAAGTGTGTCTGCAGTGCTAGCCTACAGAGGTGGATTGCAAAGGTAATATTCACATCATCATATTTGTAAAAGCTTGCCGACGTCTACTTTAAGCAAACATGCATTTTAAGTGCTAATTAAGTACCTTAAAATGCAGCAACAAGCAGCATTAGTAATGCCGACTCTTCCTGGCCGGGGCAGTTCTGCCCCCAAAAGTGCTCACAAAAGAAGGGGCACTGCTAAGAGGGATCCCCTTAGCAGTGCCCATTACTGTTTTTAAAAAACTTTTGGGGCCAGAAGTGCTGCGTTGCTGGCCCCAAAAGTGCTAAAAAAAGTAAATCACTATCTCAGAGGCCAAAGTTCCCTCACAATTCATGCACTAACAGCTATTGGGAGGAAGGCTGGTGTGACGAAAGCAAGGCCAGGGGTAGCAAACCTGCCCTTTTCGCACAAACCCACCACCTGGTTTGGCTCCCTTAGCCTGCACATGCAGCGCTCTCAGGGTTAACCAGTGGTGTTAAATAACCGGGATCGTTTGCCCTTTCGTACAGGTATCAAAAATGCCACACAAATGAAGGAATCAACCTGGGATTCTTCAAATCAAGAACACTTATTTATTAGCCCAAAACAAAAGAGACACGTTAAGAGCAGAGTTGTTACTTTACAGACTGCACCCAAATTCCAGGTGAGCCGTCTGGTTACAAACATATCGAGACAGGTAAAATGTACTAAGCGTCTAGTCAAGTGGTTCAATTTGTGAGCAATCTCTAGGTAACAATATCTCAGTACAGAATACAAGGCCAGATTCCACAGACAAGTGCCACAGGGACTCACCACTCCAACGACTCCGGAAGGAAGAGG
>JASBQJ010450370.1:0-12760 GCA_030264955.1 Desmognathus apalachicolae | reverse complement strand
GAAATAAAGGCTCAGGAAGATCGAATGAAAACATAGGTGATGGTGATATGATTCAGATGGGTCACACTCAGATGTGCTTGGATCTTGGCGAGACAAAAGAAGTCATTTGCAGATGCAGAAATGCTGAAAGAAACCCTTCTAACATCACTGGAAGTGCTTGCATTTAATATTACACAAAAGGAAAAGAAGAGTGAAAATGATGCCTTCGAGCAGACAAACGGCAGCTAGAAGAATTGTAGATTTGTCTGAGAATATTGAAGGACCACTGAAAAAGGAATTTATGTCTGGCATTTAGCCATGCCTCTCATGTCTACAAACATGAGAGACACTGCACAGTTGTGCATCTGGATTAGACTGGTCGCTGAAAACTTTAAAGTATACAGAAATAATTTTTAGCCCTGTCTCCACTTAAACGCCACACTTGAGACTATGATATACTTGAAGCTGCCAGTAAAGAATTTGAGACGTTTGCTTTGAACATGAAGAAACTGACTTCTCTTGCCATCCATGGGGCACCTGCAATGAAAGGGGAAAAAAAGACTTCAGCAGTTTGTTAAAATGAAAAGAGAAGCTTGGTGTACCCAGCTTCCTTTGCATCATTCATCAAGAAAGTCTGCGTTGTGTGCTTTGAAAGTCAGGATCACTGCATGCTGTGATGGAAGAAGTGATTAAGATTGTTAATTTTCTTCGTTCAAGAAGTTGAAGCAGATTATGGATATTACGGCCTGGTTTTGCTTGGGTCCGTTGGGCTACAGATTAGGCATAGCCCAACGGACTGACAAGTAAAAACTGGACAATTTTAATTCACTGCCCCTCCAATGACAGCCTCAGGCTGTCATTGGAGGAACAGTGAGTTAAAACTAGCCGGTTTTTACGCAGCAGTCCGTTTAGGCTACGGATTGGGCTATGCCCAATCCGTAGCCCAACAGACCCGAGCAAAATCAAGCCATTAGATATGTTTTTTAATAAGAAATGAGCGGTTATACACGCTGAAAGCACCAAGCACCACACTAACAGCAGGACTGGTCTTGAACTCCTCACAGTACAGCCCCATCCACCAGCACACAGTTTTGAACATGCTTATTCCTACCAGTTGATTACAGGTGTGCTTTAAAGGTAGGACATCATACTACCACCAGAGGCAGATTGGCCAAAGGTGTTTGGAAATATCAAGATGAACTTCTTTGCCCTTCCATACAGATAATTCTGGAGTCAACTAATGTACACAAATGTCATCCTGGCTTTGAGTTGATCTTCTGTGCTTTTTGCCACCGAACATTCGGTTTGTTGACTCTTCAGATACCCTCCTCAGTACTAAAAAAATGCATCTCTACTCTAAGGATACAGATCGCAATTCTCTCTTGAAGTATGATAGTTTCCACACTCGAGCAGTAAGGGACAATCTGCCATACGGACAATTTGTCCGGATCAAGAGAAATTGTTCTCAAAAAGAACATTATGATGAACATGCCCAACAGCTAACATGTAAGCTATTGGAAAGAGGTTATCCATCCACTTTAGTGAAGAAGGCTAGGAAAAGAGCTCGAAATGCTAATAGGGACTCGCTTCTTACTTATTCAAAGAAAGAACAGGACATGTCCAGATTGGTCTGTGTTACCACTTTTTCTACAATGTCCAACCAAATCAGGAAAATCCTGCTTAAACACTGGCAGGTGTTTCAAACTACTGAAAAGACAGTTCAAAGGCCACTCATCACTTTTAAACGCAGCAAGAATTTGAAAGACATACTAGTTGCAAGTGATGTTTTTAAGAAAAAGCCCAATAGACAACGTACTGTTCCCGATTTACTTGGATGGACCAGTACTACTGGCCATGTACCCTGTGCAAAATGTGTTGCTTGCCAATACTCAGTTAGGTCCACAGAGATCCTTATGTCCACGGGGCCTATGAAACAGAAGGCCCTGACCAATTGTAGGTCCAAAAATGTTATTTATCGTGTTACCTGCCCGTGCAATCTACACTACATTGGGATGACAAGTCGTGAGGTGCGTTTACGCATCAACGAACATCGCGGGAACATCCGCAATGTACGTGAAGGTGAACCAATGGTACACCACTTTATGCAGGCAGGGCACTCTGAAAGCGACATGATTTGGACTATCATTGAGAAAATTGCAGCAGGACCTGATTGTGAACAACGTCTAGCCCTCAGAGAGAACTACTGGATTTTCCAGGAGAATACGCATGAAACTGGTCTTAATGATGAGCTTGATTGGGTTATTGGCACCACATTGAGAAAAAACCGACGAGCGAACGAGAGGAGGGTTAGATTTACTACTCCCTCTTGATATCAGAATAACATGTATTACCTTGTGGCTCTCTGGTATATCGTAATGCTGTTAGGATAAAAGACTGGGACGTTTTCCGTATAATTAGGACTCAACAGTGGACTACGTCTGATCAGTGAGTTTTTTCACTGACTATCTTAGTATTTTTCTCCCTTTAAGATCATGTTGGTTGTTAATATCGTCTTACGCTTGCCGTCTGATTTATTTACCATTTTGAGCTGTCGGCCATATTTGTAGTTTTTTGATGTACCTTTATGGGCTTGTCCCTATTAGTTTAGTTTTCGTTGAGAACTACTGTGTTCTTACTGGCCCCCATACAACACGTGATCGGACTTGATTGGCCATTCGTCGACACTCTCCTTATAAGGGAAACGCTTTCTCTCTCTCAGCATACTCGTGATTTAAGACGGGAGGTCTGCCGCACGGACGTTTGCAGTACGGTTGCGTCAATATAGTAAGTGTATATCTATACGCGCTACGAGACCCTTTTTTTCGTATGCCCTTAGATAGTGCCCTTAAAAGAAGAAAACTATGCCCCCTAAAGTGACCGTTTGTTTTTTTCCTCTGTTGTAGTTTCTTTGGGGTTCGCCTGACCTCGCTGCTAGCGAAGTGGATCCGTTGATCTTTTCTTCGATTTTATGATGATGGTTACTGCACCTTTATTCAAGTCCCAAGCGAGGCACATTTGAACCATTTACACAATGGTAAGCCGCCCTCTCTTTCTGGATGTCGCCACTCCCTGTAGAGTTTAGATAGAATAAGAGGACTATTAGTGACTGGATTATGTTTTCATATATTTGTTGCAGTGTTTGGTCATCTTTCTAACAGAGCGTTGCAGCTTCCCTCTTTTTCAACTTTGAGGGAATACGTGTCAGCACTGCGCATTTGATGCTAAACACCATAGGATTCTGTGCATCGTCATTTCTTCGCTAAGAAATTACCTATGGTGGGTGTCCTTTTCCATTTTTAACATGTTGGTCGTTGTTTACTGCTCCTCTTGGACTTTGAGAGATTCAACTTCTCCTTTTTTGGCTTTCCCCCTTCATCCTTGTGTGCTTTGTGCAGGTCTCTACATGAATATCCGCTTGGGTTATCTTTCCATCTGATTCAAATTGAGTACAACTGTTTCTTCAACACCACATTGCAGCCTTAATTATTAACATCAATACCGTGTGGCCCCCCGTGTTTGTTTTAAAAAATTTTACAGGTATGTTTGAATTCCAGGTTGACGCTTGTGTTTGTTGGCTTGACTCTTTTAATAATTTTATTTGGCTCTTTTCTTTTGTTTGTAACAAATGATGTTCCCAGTCACCGTCCTGTAGTCGCCCTCTGCAACTGTTATAGTACTAGGTTGCTCAACCATTAATTGGTTGCCCCGCTGGTAGCCTTCTATATACACATAAATGTGCATAGCACCACTGTCAAGAAATTAAGGAAAAATGATAAGCATCATTAATTCAGTTATGATGTCTTTTTGGTGTGATACCAGTAATGCACTGTATTCCTGTTTTTTGTTTGTTTGTTTGTTTTTTCCATTTTCTTAAAAAACTTTTTCTCTTTTCCTTTTCTATTTATAGGATCCACACAGTGATTCTCCAGCGGTTCCAATGAATGTTTTTTCATATATTATTTGTGTGAAAATGCTGTTTTAAATTTTAGCTTGTCCTGATGAAAGTGTGTACATGTGTAAAAGCACTGAAACTTGTCGACATAAATCCACCACCTTTTTTTTGGTTGGATACACCGTGTATGAATGGATAGGTGTTTTTTAACATTGTTCTACTTACTACGTTAATATATGCATTGTATAAAACAACAAGTGTCCCTTTTTGTTAAAAGATTATTTTCGTTGGACACGAAATGAACTTGTGACTGCTGGTTCGGTTACATGCATATTACGATATTGTGATTGAACTATTTTGTTCTCTGTGTGGTTTTTATACTAATTCAATAAAAACGTATATATTTTTTCTACATTTGCTTGTTTAGCTTTACCTTTATTCTATCTTTGTCTCATCTTTATATTGATTCATCTTTATACTTTATTGGTAACAGTGCATTTTTTGTGATCACACCTTGTGGTGAGGGAGCTCTGCTTACTGTGATACTGACCTTCGGTCATTTATCTGCAGTTTTTTTTGTGTATGATTACTTACCCAGGGTTGCTCCCTCTCCACTATAAAACTCCTGGGTTTCCTCTGTTCGCTGACATACTGAGTACGGCCGCCTTTGGGTCGTGAAGGTATTTCTTGCCTGTACGTGATTGCTGTAGCGGTGACTTATGGTCGGTGACTGTGACATATGGTAATTACTTTTACGGTATTATTTTTTGGTATTCTCTACCTATTAGGTTAGGATCATGGCAGATCAATTACAGGTCTACACAGATGAACATATCGCAGATCTTATGACTAGAACAGGTCTTTTGGGCTTAACAGAAGAGGGTTCTGGTGTCACTATGAGTGATAATCTCATTGCTAAGCGTAAGAGATTAATTAGGACAGACCTACATGGCACAACAATGATAGAGTATCTAAAAAATAAAGCCATCCCCACGGGAATGATAGTTAGAAACGAGCCTAAGGTTTTTCTTGATGATGAACGGTTTAGAACCACCTGGAGCCATCTTAGTAATACTTGTGGTAGGGGGTTTGTTATTCTGGTCATAGATACGGCCAAATATACTTCAGAGAAGATCATGAAAGAAATACAAGAAGAGGAAGAAAAATTGAAACAGGAAATGGGTGCAGGTAGAACTAAAAGAATCTTAGAGGACATTAAACATGAGATTGAAGATTTCAAACAATACACAACTGGAGAGAAGATTAGGGCCCTAAAGAAAAGTTTGCAAAACTTTACCTATGAGGGTGCCTATCCATATACAAAGAAGGATTATGATCCCAATGAGCAAAGGGACAATAATTCTAATAATAGGAAGATTGTTAGGTTTAGGAATACTTCATATACCAGTGAAAGTGGTAATAGTGGCACAGATGACGAAGATTGGAACACAGGGTCGAATGCACAACGAGGTTATTCTAATCAATATAGAGGGTACCAGAGACGAGGTTACCAACAGAGGGGTGGACGCAATCAATACCGGCGTCCTTTTTTAGGACAGGGCAGGGGGATGTGGGATCAGGAGCCCCCGGCGCGCAGGGGGAGGTCCCGGTACCCACGACGGTAATTAATCTGTCCAGAGTCTCCCTGACACCTCAACAAGAACAGGTCCTCAATAAAGGTCTTGGTTTTGTGATGACCAATAAGCATGACCCCTTCCAAACTAGGTCTGAACTTAAATCCTTCTTTAGAAAAATCTACCTTAGAGAATTCTTTGAGGATGTCCAAGTCACTAATCCTAACAAGACAGGACTTCGCCTTCCCTCAACTTTCAACCCTCCCACCAAGAGCCCTGCTGCCAGGGTTTATGAAAACCTTGTATTTCGTGATTTAAAGAAACTTGAGATGTCCAGTAATAACAAGCCCCCGTCCCAATACTGTAACATCACTAATGTTGAACGACAAGCTTTACAAGAACTCAGAGCCCTTCAAAATGTCGTTATAAAACCTGCTGATAAGGGAGGAGCAATAGTTCTCTGGCCATTGGAAGATTATAGAGAGGAGGCCTATAAGCAACTTAATGATAGAACCAGTTATATGCCCCTGTCTAAAGATCCCACCTTGGAGATTAGAACTTTGATAAGTAACAAACTTAAAGATATTGAAGGTTCATCATGGATTTCGAAACAGGAAATTGCTTTTTTCAACAACCCTGTGAATAGAACTCCTGTACTATATTTGCTTCCAAAAGTACATAAAAAGCTGGAGAAACCTCCAGGCAGACCCATCGTGTCTGGTCCCCAGTCCATTCTTGAACCTCTTTCCAAGTATGCCGATTTCTTTTTAAAGGGCATAGTTAAACAAATGCAGTCGTATGTCCAGGATAGTACAGACGTTATTAAACGTATTGAGAATATGGACTTTGACTCCACCAAGCATGTTCTCATCAGTTTAGACATTGAAAGCTTGTACACGAAGATCCCACAACAAGAGAGCGTGCGAGTTGTGCAGGAGGCTCTGGACCGTAGAACTGATGAGCTATTGGTCCCGAATACATTTATTCTTTGGTGTGTAGAGACAGCTTTGTATAGGAACTTTTTCCAGTTTGAGGGAAAATTCTTTCAACAAGTAGGGGGAACTGCCATGGGAGCAGCCCTAGCACCAAGTGTGGCAAATCTATACGTTGAGAATTTTGAGACTAATTACATCTACAATGTGATGAACCCATATGTGGATGAAATGCTCCTATGGGTCCGATACATCGATGACATTCTCATTATATGGGAAGGTAGTGAAGATTTAGCACTGGAGATGGTAGCATGGCTTAACTGTCTCAATCCATATTTGAATTTTACTGCCTCAATTAGTAGAGAGCAGATTTCATTTTTGGATTTGAAGATTTTTCATCATTCTGGCCACTTACAAACGCGTCTCTAGTCCAAAGAAACAGATCG
Organism: Desmognathus apalachicolae; assembly: GCA_030264955.1. Lineage (NCBI taxonomy): Eukaryota > Metazoa > Chordata > Amphibia > Caudata > Plethodontidae > Desmognathus > Desmognathus apalachicolae. The sequence continues at coordinate 5,937 of JASBQJ010450370.1, read as the reverse complement.
CAACTCCCTCTTGAAGTATGATAGTTTTCACACCAGAGCAGTAAGGGATAACCTTCCGTATGGACAATTTGTCCGTATTAAGAGAAATTGTTCCCAGAAAGAACATTATGATGAACATGCCCAACATCTATCATGCAAGTTACTGGAAAGGGGCTATCCATCCACTTTAGTGAAGAAAGCTAGGAAAAGAGCTCGAAATGCTAACAGGGAGTCGTTGCTCACTTATTCTAAGAAAGAACAGGACATGTCCAGATTGGTCTGTGTGACCACTTTTTCTACAATGTCCAACCAACTCAGGAAGATCCTGCTCAAACATTGGCAGGTTTTTCAAACTACAGAGAAAACAGTCCAGAGACCACTCATCACTTTCAAACGCAGCAAGAATTTGAAAGATATTCTAGTTGCAAGTGATGTTTTTAAGAAAAAACCCAATAAACAACGTACTGTCCCCGATCTTCTTGGTTGGTCCAGTACCAAAGGCCATGTTCCCTGTGCAAAATGTGTTGCTTGTCAATTTTCAGTTAGGTCCACGGAGATTTTGATGTCTACGGGACCTATGAAACAAAAGGCCTTGACCAATTGCAGGTCTAAGAATGTGATCTATCGTGTCACCTGCCCGTGCAATCTACATTACATTGGGATGACAAGCCGTGAGGTGCGTTTGCGTATCAACGAACACCGCGGCAATATCCGCAATGCACGTGAAGGTGAGCCCATGGTCCATCATTTTGCTCAGGCAGGGCATTCTGAGAGCGACATGATTTGGACCATTATTGAAAAGATTGAAGCTGGACCTAATTGTGAGCAGCGTCTTGCTCTTAGAGAGAATTTCTGGATTTTCCAGGAGAACACGCATGAGACTGGCCTTAATGATGACCTCGATTGGGTTATTAGTACAGCATCGAGGGCGAACCGGCGAAAGAATGAGAGGAGGGTGAGATTTACTACTCCTTCGTAACACCTATGCAGAATTTACATCTTTTTCTGACTTAATGTTTCCCATCTTCCGGCGTTTTGCCGTATGATGAGTATCCAATAGTTAGAATTTTCTTTCTACTGTTGAGAGATTCGGTCTTATTGGCATTTCATTGTAAGTTCTCATTGTAAGATTACATTTCTTGTTATTCTTTTCGTTCGCCGACTTATTTATTTGTGATCTCGGCATATGGCCATTTTTGTAGTTCTTTCATGCTTTGCATTTGGCTTGTTCTTAGTGATTTAGCCCTCTGTGTGAACTACTATGTCCCAATTGGTTCCTATACACCATGTGATCGGACCAGATTGCCCAACAGCTGACATTTCCCTTATAAGGTAGACGCTTCCCCTTTTTTGACATACGGCCATTTTTGTAGTTTTTCTATGTTTTACATTTGGCTCATTCTCATTGACTGAGTCCTCTATGTGAACTACTGTGTTTCGATTGGCTCCTGCAAACCATGTGTTTGGATTGGAGTGACCAATAGTTGACATTCTCCTTATAAGGAAGACGCTTTTCCTCACTCTGTACATTCGTTTTCTCACGGGAGTCTTGCCACACGTGTGTTTTCGATACGGCCGCGTTAAACTCGGTAAGTGTATACTTAGGTGTTCTATGGGTACGTTTATGCATCTGCATGGGCAGTACTCTGTAGAGTTAGAAATAAGGTGCTTGTAGACGTTTTTTACAAAGACTGTTTGTTTCTTTCTTTTTTGTCTTAGTTGACTGGGTTCATCCCGGTTTCGTTGCCAGCTAAGTTGATGTGTTCGTTTTTGAGCCCCTTTATCACGTCTGCTACATTCTGACTTGGATCCCAAGTGGTACGTCCTTGGACCATTTTTATAATGGTAAGCTGCCCCTCGGCTTGATGTTGCCATTCTTCATAGACCCTAGACTGTGTAAGATGACTAGTGGCGATTGGTTTATTATTTTTTTGTATTTTTTTGCAGCCATCTATTTCCTCACAAACAGAGCGCTGAGGTGTTTACATCCCCATGGGAGTATGTGTGAGCGCTGAGCTGTCTATGTTTAGCACTACAGGACTCCGTGCCCTCTTCCTTTTTTAAGAAATTGCTCATGGTAGGTTTCGGTCCGTCCCTCTTCCCCTTTTTTCTTTGTTTGTAATAATTGGTTTCCTTTGACTGGTCTCTTTTTTTGACCTGTGGAGATTCTTCTTTTTGAGTTTTTCTCTTTATGCTTTGTGTAGGTCTCCGCGTGATTTCCCACCTGGATCATGCTCTTCTCTTTGTGGAATTGAATATGACTACCTCTTGATACCAATGTAGCCTAAATTATTGCCTCTAGCACCGTGTGGCTCCCCGTGCCTCACCTAGAATATTTTAAAGGTATGTTTTAATTTCCTGTTGAGCTTTTTTGGCCATTGATCACCATTTTTAGGTCTCTTTTTCCTCTCATTTACAGATTATTATTTTTTCAGTCACCTTCCTGTTGTCACCACCTATAGCTATTATGGTACTAGATTGTTCAACCATTAATAGGTTGATTCCTTGGTAGCTTACTATACTTACATAAATATGTATAAGCACCTGATTCAGGAAAATAAAGAAAAAATGACAAGCATCGTTAATTCATTTTTTGATGCTAGTTGATGGTGTGATACTCGTAAATGCACTGTACTCCTGCTTCTTCTTTTTTTATTTTCTTTCTAAATTTTATTTTTTCTTTCTTATTTATAGGATCCACACAGCGATTCTCCAGCGGTTGTCATGAATGTTTTTCATGTACTATTTGTATGAAAATGTTTTTTTAAATTTTATCTTGTCCTGATGAAAGTGTGTACATGTGTAAAAGCACTGAAACATGTCGACATTAATCCACCACCTTTTTTTTGGTTGGATACACCATGTATGAATGGATGGGTGTTTTTTAACATTGTTTTATTTGGTATATCAATATATGCATTGTATAAAACAACAGGTGTCCATTTCTTGTGAAAAAATTGTTCTTATTGGACACAAAATGAACTTGTGACTGCTGGTTCAGTTACATGCATATTACGATATTGTGATTGTTTCACTTTGCTCTCTGTGTGGCTTTTTTATACCAATTTAATAAAATCGTATATATATTTTTTATACATTTACTTGTTCAGTCAAGTTCTTTTTTTCAATTTTCTTTAGCTTTACATTGTTTGTTTTCTATATTTCTCTGGTAACAGTGCATTACTCTGGGATCACACCTTGTGGGATGGGAGCTCTTTCACTGTGATATCGACCTTTGGTTGTTTATCTCCAGTTTTTGTGTATAAATACTTTCCCAGGGTTGCTCCCTTCGCCACGGTAAAATTCCTGGGTCCCCTCCTTTGTCCAGCATACTGAGTACGGCCGCCTTTGGGTCGTGAAGGTATACTTATTTTTTCGGTACATGATTGTTTTGGTGGTGACTTTTTTGGTCTGTGACTGATTTATATAGCAATTGTTTTATATTGTACGGTCATTTAGCGTCTTTTTCCTGTAAGTTTAGGATCATGGCAGACCAATTACAGGTCTACACAGACGAACATATCGCAGACCTTATGACTAGGACAGGCTTGTTGGGTCTAACAGAAGAGGGTTCAGGCGTCACCATGAGTGACAGCCTTATTGCTAAACGCAAGAGATTAATTAGGACAGATTTACATGGCACAACAATGATAGAATACTTGAAGAATAAAGCCATCCCTACAGGCATGATAGTTAGAAATGAGCCAAAGGTTTTCCTCGATGATGAACGGTTTAGGACCACCTGGAGCCACCTTAGTAATACTTGTGGCAGGGGGTTTGTTATTCTGGTTATAGACACGGCTAAATATACTTCTGAGAAGATTTTGAAAGAAATACAGGAAGAGGAAGAAAAATTAAAACAGGAAATGGGCGCAGGCAAAACTAAGAAAATCTTAGAGGATATTAAACATGAGATCGAAGAATTCAAACAATATACAACTGGAGAGAAGATTAGGGCCTTAAAGAAAAGCTTGCAAAATTTTAGCTATGAAGGTGCCTATCCATATACAAAGAAGGATTATGACCCCAATGAACAAAGGGATGGCCACTTTAACAACAGGAAGATTGTTAGATACAGGAACACCTCATATACCAGTGAGAGTGGTAATACTGGCACAGATGATGAGGATTGGAATACAGGGCCCAATTATCAACGAGGCTATTCTAATCAATTTAGAGGGTACCAGAGACGAGGTTACCAACAGAGGGGTGGTCGCAACCAATATCGGCGTCCTTTTTTAGGACAGGGCAGGGGGTCATGGGATCAGGACCCCCCGACTTGTAGGGGGAGGTCCCGGTACCCACGACGGTAATCAATCTATCACAAGTCCCCCTTACACCTCAACAAGAACAGGTCCTTAATAAAGGTCTTGGTTTTGTGATGACCAATAAACATGACCCCTTCCAGGTCAGATCTGAGCTCAAATCCTTCTTTAGGAAAATCCACCTCAAAGAATTCTTTGAGGATGTTCATGTCACCAACCCCAACAAGACAGGGCTTCGACTTCCTTCCACTTTCAATCCTCCCACAAAGAGTCCTGCAGCCCGGGTTTACGAGAATCTTGTATTCCGTGATCTAAAAAAACTTGAGATGTCCAGTAATAGCAAACCCTCTTCCCATTTTTGTAATATCACCAATGCCGAGCGACGAGCTCTACAAGAACTTAGAGCTCTCCAGAACGTCGTTATAAAACCAGCCGATAAGGGAGGTGCAATAGTTCTTTGGCCATTGGAAGACTATAGAGAAGAAGCCTATAAGCAACTCAGCGATAGAACTAGTTATGTACCCCTGCCTAAAGATCCCACTCCAGAAATTAGAATTCAGATAAGTAACAAACTTAAAGACATTGAAGGTTCACCATGGATTTCCAAGCAGGAAATCGCTTTTTTTACCAATCCTGTTAATAGAACCCCTGTATTATATCTGCTTCCAAAAGTGCATAAGAAGTTGGAGAAACCTCCAGGCAGACCCATTGTGTCTGGGCCCCAATCCATTCTTGAGCCCCTTTCCAAGTATGCCGATTTTTTCTTAAAAGGCATAGTTAAACAAATGCAGTCCTATGTTCAGGACAGCACAGATGTCATTAAACGTATTGAGAACATGGATTTTGATTCCACCAAACATGTACTCATTTGTTTAGACATTGAGAGCCTGTACACCAGGATTCCTCAACAGGAGAGTGTACGTGTTGTACAGGAGGCTCTGGACCGCAGAACTGATGATCTTTTGGTCCCCAATACATTCATCCTTTGGTGTGTGGAGACAGCTTTGTATAAGAATTTCTTCCAGTTTGAAGGCAAGTTTTTTCAACAAGTAGGGGGGACTGCCATGGGGGCAGCCCTAGCACCAAGCGTGGCAAATCTATACGTTGAAAATTTTGAGACTAATTACATCTATAACGTCATGAACCCATATGTGGATGAAATGCTATTATGGGTCCGATACATCGATGATATTCTCATCGTATGGGAAGGCAGTGAAGACCTAGCACTGGAGATGGTAGCATGGCTTAATTGTCTCAATCCATATCTGAAGTTCACTGCTTCAATTAGCAAAGAACAAATTTCATTTCTGGATCTTAAGATTTTTCATCATTCTGGCCATTTACAAACGCGTCTATACTCCAAAGATACAGACCGTAACTCGCTCTTGAAATATGATAGCTTCCATACCAGAGCAGTAAGGGACAATCTTCCGTATGGACAATTTGTCCGTATCAAGAGAAATTGTTCACAGAAAGAACATTACGATGAACATGCCCAACATTTATCGTGCAAGTTACTGGAAAGAGGCTATCCATTGCCTTTGGTGAAGAAGGCTAGGAAAAGAGCTCGAAATGCTAACAGGGAGTTGCTTCTCACTTATTCCAAGAAAGAACAAGACATGTCCAGATTGGTCTGTGTGACCACTTTTTCTACAATGTCCAATCAACTCAGGAAAATCCTTCTCAAACACTG
>JASBQJ010439316.1:0-12916 GCA_030264955.1 Desmognathus apalachicolae | reverse complement strand
GAAATGTGCGCATCAAACCCTCAGATATATGGATATATATGATTTGATAGACCTGTGGAGGGTTTTGAGACCAGGGCAGGGGGGGTTATACCTTCTACTCCTCGGTCCATGATTCATACTCAAGAATAGATCGATTTCTGATATCGGACGTGCTGATCGGTAGAATAACTGCGTTACACCTTGAGCCACGTACGATATCGGATCATAGCCCACTCATTGTGAGCATAAAATGGGAAGGAGTGGAAATGGCCCGCAGGAGTTGGAAATTTAAACCAAACACACTCCTTGATATAGCGTTTGAGGGACGCGTAAACCAAAGCATCACAGATTTTTTTTAGACCAACCTAAGCAAAGACACTGACATGAGGACGCGATGGGCGGCTTTCAAATGCATAAGGAGGGGCTTAATGATGGGGGAGGAACATGGAGTACTGCGAATGACGAGACGTGACCTGGACAAACTAGAACATAAACTGGGCGAATTAGAGGAAAACTATAATGCCACAAAGCAGATGGTAGTACTAAAAGAAATCTTCTCTACAAGGCAAGAGTACCTTAAAATGATAGATCAAGAAATTAATTCCTCTGATAGGATCCCCAAAGCAAGGAAACATTGGCTAACGGATAAACCTGGTGCGCTCCTAGTGAGATTATTAAACAACAATCGCTCACCATGTAAAATAAAGAGCATTCGGGCGGCTGATGGGCTGATAAAGAAAGGTACGGAGGCAGTATTGGCTTGCTTCGTGGACTACTATGCTGAGTTATATGGGGAAAGAGGAGCAGGTTCGGATCTTGCGTTGACGACCTATTTGGCACAAGTAAATCTTCCGACACTTGACTCAGGGGCCAGAGAAGCACTAGATGGGGAGATTTCAGAAATGGAAATTAAATAAGCAATTAAAAATATGAAATCAAATAAGGCGCCTGGAAGCGATGGGTTCGGGGCAGACTTCTACAAAAAATATAGAAACGCAGTTGCTCCTCGACTGCTAGAGGTATATAAGGAAGCTAGGCAGAATAAAGAATGGTTGCCAGGCCTGAATGAAGCGATAATTACATTATTACCCAAACAGGGGTTGGATGAATTAGAATGTGGGTCATATAGGCCTTTGTCGCTAATAAATACCGACATAAAAATTGTAGCCAAAATTATAGCGGACAGGATTGCACCACATCTGCCCAGTCTGATAGGCCCGGAACAGACAGGCTTTATTGTAGGGAGATCAACGTCAATGAATATACGCCGTTTATATCATGCATTGGCGGAATTGCAGACAGACACCGAGGTGGCACTTCTATCGTTAGATGCCACTAAGGCTTTCGACTCAGTGGACTGGGCATACATGTTTGCTACGCTACGCAAGTTTGGGTTTGGGGTGGACATTATCCGTTGGATAAAACTATTGTATACAGAGCCCACCGCTCGTGTTCGGGTGAATGGGCACCAGTCACAGATTTTTAGAATTCAGAGGGGTACTAGGCAAGGGTGCCCCCTATCGGCCATATTATTTGCCCTAGTGGCTGAGCCATTGCTCCAAATGATAAGGCAATCGACAAATCTTAGAGGGGTAGAGGTGAGAGGGGTCAAGCTACTAGCGTCCATGTATGCAGACAACCTGCTGCTATTTCTGCGTCACCCAGCTGAAGACCTAAAAGTGGTATTGAAACTGCTAGAGGAGCATGGGAAGGTCACAGGGTATACAGTAAACTGGAGGAAAACGATAATGTTTCCATTCAATAAATCCGAGGTGATTGACTGCGGTGGCGTAGCGATGCAGGTGGCCAGAGATAAATTTAAGTATTTGGGAGTGCAGATTGCCAGGACGCCTGAAGAATGGTACATACACAATGTGAAACCACTAATAATCAATCTCAAGAATAAATGTCAAGCATGGAAACAATTACCGATATCATTGGCAGGGAGAATTGCGATACTAAAAATGCTGTTTTTACCCCAATTTCTATATATTTTTAATACTGTACCAGTACACATACCGCAGGGATTCTTTAAGGAATGTCGATCCTGCATGATAGATTTCATCTGGAACAGCAAAATTCCGCGCATTGCCTACACAACTCTGGTGAAGCCATATGATCAAGGGGGATTCGCTCTGCCTGACCTGTTCACATACTGTAGAGCCATTCAGCTTCAATATGCAGCTAAATGGCATATCCCGGTGCCGACTGAACCGCATATAACAATTGAGAAGAAGTGGTTTGAGGAGGGAGACGCAAGGCAGTTGCTGTGTATGCCACACATCCTGGTGAAAGGACAAGAGGGACCAACTAAAGTGAGCTTGAAAGTTGCGAGAAAAGTGCTACAGGGGGCAGACAAAGTGGTGGCATACAGTCCATCGATGCCTATTTGGTATTTAAGGTTCAATGAAATAAGATTTAAACCGAAAGACATGACCGAGTGGGAGATGCACGGGCTCTGTGAGATACAAGACCTCTACCATGAAGGAAGGTGGCGGGATGAGAAGGATCTTCTGGATCAAGCCGAGGGCGGGGTAAAGAATTTCATTATACTCAAACGAGTCCAATACTGTATACGACACATATGGGGGAACTTGGTTGAGGAACCGGTGGAGTCGCAAATCCTTACACACATGCTAACGGCAATAGACCAAGCACACCAGGTGTCTAGACTTCATAATTTGATCAGAGACCAGCATACAAACATTCAGACGAGAGTGAAGGACATGTGGGATGTAGACATAGAGACGCCATTGAATGATATAGAATGGTGGAATGCATGTCTATTGACTAAAACAGTTTCTATGTCGATGAGACTACGTCTCATACATTATAAATATTTAATGAGGGCGTACATTACACCACAAAAGATAAGTAAATTTGATGAAGGAAGAGATGTCAAATGTAAAGGCTGTAATTTGGTGAATGTCGATTTCGTACACACTGCATGGGGCTGTGAGACAGTAAGACCCTTTTGGGTCAAGGTTTCCCAAGTGATATCTGAAGTATGTGGTGTGACGATTAAGTGCGAAATTAAGACAAATTTACTGAATGTATTACCCAAAATGCATAAATTAAAAACTAAATGGGTGAACCTGGCACTTACAGTGGCGAAACGAACGGTGGCAAGGAGGTGGATGCAACAAACACCCCCTCGATATCAAACCTGGATGCATGATCTCATATACTGTAATGAGCAAGAGGAAATTGTACCACTGTTGATGAATGCACGGCAGAGACCACCGGACATATGGGAGGACTTTAAAGCATATCTGTATGAATTGAGGCGAGGGGAGGAAGAGGATGATTCAAGTTGAACAACAAACTTGGAATAGATGTATAGCATAATCTTGAATCAAGGGAACTGGATGCTGGGTGGAAGGATATATGTGTTACAGCGTGAGGTAAGGACTGTTGATAGTTGATGATATGTGAAAGGGGAGGGAGGTGTTAAATATATGATGAAATAGGAGGGCCTAGACCAGATTACATTTGCCAAATGAATTGTATCTATTGTTATTGTTAACGGAAATACAGAAATAAAGGTTTTTAAAAAATCCACCCCAGGACATAATAAACCTACTCGTCCTCCGTATTCTATTCCAAATACAATTATGAACCACTGGAATGTGGCAGCTCCATCCTTTGTGCCAGTGCCTTACAGCCAGATGCCTTTGAGGATGGAAATGCAAGCTGATAATGGCTATCGTCTTACCTTAGATCAGGGGGATAGCTCTCTTTTCTATCTCTTGCTTTTTCCTATGCAGATGCTTTCAAATTCACTGGGTCTTAAAGTACATCTCAATAGAAGCACATTCCTTAATCTTTGTAAACTTGACAGCAATCTGAGCGGTATTTCTTCCTCTGATGTAAAGTATATTGAGTTTTTTCCGGCAGACGGCTGTTTCTTGGGGAAGGGCAGCCTAATTTGCTCTACGTCATTGAATGCTAGACATCTGATTCTCACTAATAAAGGTGTCTTTGACTACTTTGGGGTTGAGGTCTTGGACACTGAAAGACAAATTAATGCTACCAGGGAGCAGTTAAAACAAAAAAAAATCCCAAGGAACATCAAGACCGGCCCTTTGAGATCTCAGAAGTCTCTTGAAGAATCCACTCTAATCCCTTGGCATAAATTAGCTGCAGAAAAGAACGTAGAGACCCGCGGTGGTGTTAGCTCAAGAGGAAGGAATCCCAAATTTGACAATATGGCAGTGTTAGAGAGTGCCCCACTATGTGTTCCTTGTTAGCCATTAGTAGCGTTGGAGACTCCACAGGAACAGAAGGATAGGAATCCTACAAACATCTAACTGCCTGGGGTGGGAATAGAGTCTGATCACTCTGCTAAAGTCTCTAGGAATAGTTCAAATATATTATCTCTTCTTTCTTGGAACTGTGCTGGGGTGCTAGGGGGTGATACACAATCCGATTTGGATCTTTTATGCCAAGATAATCAAATTCTCCTTATACAAGAAACCTGGCTAACATCTATTAAAACCTTTGACACCTTTATTTTTTTGAGGTACCTGCCAAACCATCAAGCAAGGGTCACGCCTCAGGAGGACTGCTGATTCTGTTGTCAGTGAAATTGAACGCCAAAATCTGTAAAGTCTGGGATTTGTCACTGCATTTACTGGCTGTACGGATAAAATTACCTTTTCTTTCTCGCTGTTTATTACTGATCAATGTTTATTTTAACCCAAGTTTTATTAATAAAAATGTACTTGCTACCCATTATTTGATCTCTGATCTGGAGGATATTTTGGATGAGTTTCCTGGGGATCTTTGGTTGCTTGGGGGTGACTTTAATTTATGGCTCTTGGATGCTTCAATAAATTTTGCCAACCCTATAGTAGCCAGTAAAGTTAATGATTTGCAACTCCCGGTTACTCTAAAAAATAAAAAACCTTCTTGTAAAGCAAAGAAACTGTTAGCCTTTCTAACTGAGAAGGGTCTGTTGCCTCTTAATGGGAGACTGCTTGGGGACTCGCCTGCTAATTTGACCTTTCATAGGGGTCGGTGCACTTCCATTATTGATTATATCTTTGTCAATGGGGATCTGTGGCCACTTTGTAATTCCTTTACTGTCTCTCTTGAAGTAAACAGCGACCACTCCTCCTTATGTCTGGTCCTAGCTATTAATACACCCGTAAGTAAGTGCTCTCCTCATGTTAGAGATGTTGTTCTGAAAGGAGCCAATAAAATTGATTGGCTGAAGTGCTCCCTAGAATTTCTTGAACCCTGGTTAATTAGCTGGATGTTGCATAGGGACCCATTAATTCATGATCCTTTGTTAGATTACGAAAGTTTATGCTCTCAATTAGCGGCCACCTTACATTCCCACCAAAGGGTTAGAAGTACACCAGTTAAAAAATCATGGTTTGACAAAGACTGCCTTAAATGGAAAAGGGAATTAAGGAAAAGCTTAAAAGTCCCTTCTTCGTCACTTACACTTTTTAGAACTATAAAAAAGAGTAAATTAGCGGACTATAATCACAAATTGTGGGTAAAAAAGAAAGCCTTTCATGAACAAAACTGGAATCATATGTCTGAAGTTATTTCGCGAGGCAGGGCCCAGGATTTCTGGAAACTTGTTTCCGGATCCTCTGGCACGGGTATTGTCAAACTAGATGCTGAAATTCCTGAGAACGAATGGAAAATTTATCTGTTGAAGCATTATAATAATCTTGAGGATTTTGACTCTTCTGAGTTTACACTCCCCAGGAAAGTCAGCTCTGTTGTGTCTACCCTTTCAAAAAAAGATGTTGTTCAATCTCTTAAAGCCGGGGCCAATTCCAGGGCTGCTGCTGGCCCTGACGGGATTCCTCCTTTAGTCTTTAATTCACTTACTGAAATCTGGGCTGATTGTCTTCTACCTCTATTTTCATCTATCTGGGCAGGTGGGAATGTACCTGCCTCATGGAAAGGAGCGTCTCTTTTTACCATATTTAAAAAAGGCCATAGAAAAGATCCCTCATCCTACCGGCTCATAGAGCTTCAGGACGCAGCCTGTAAAGCTTTTGGGAGAATAGTCCTGGATCATTTGTTACAATGAGCCAGCACCATTGGCTGGTTACATTTCTCGCAGGGTGGATTCCGCAAGGGATCTTCGACTGTTGACCTAGCCTTCGCCCTGGAATTTATGGTCAGAAAATACGTCAAAAAAGACGGCCATCTTTTTGCGGCCTTTATAGACTTTAAGGCAGCATTTGACTGGGTTCCTCGCTCTAAATTGTGGAAGAAACTTAACGCCTGGGGTTTGCCTTATTCCATCTTAAAAATCCTAATTGACCTACATTCAAATACCTGGGTCCAAGGCCCTGTCGCAAACCACACCACACACGAGAAGGCCTCATCCTTGCCCACGGGACCCCAAAGGGAACCACGCTCACCTACTGTAGCCCTCGGACTACATTCAGTGGACAAACATCCACCGCGTGCTGCAGCCGGCACACTAGAGTGCCACCACACCACTGGCAGCACCCCAACTGAAGCGGCCTCAAAAGAAGACCACTGCCACCACAAAAACCATGTCACAGGATGCACCAGCCGCACAACCAGAGCTCTGCCGAAGAGGTATCCCACAAATTCCACCATTCAGCATCACCACTGACCCAGTCACCGCCGCCCACCACTGGCGAGTATGGGTCTCCCTCCTGGACACTCACATTGAGTACGCGGAGATCCCGGCTGACAAGCAAAAACGTATCCTACTACTGGTAGTGGGCCCCAAACTTCACCTCCAGTCAACCCCCGAGGCAATGTACAAAGATATCATCCAAGGACTAACAGACATGCTATCGGACCATTGAATAAAGGAAGAATACAGATTACTCTTTGCCGAAGCCAAACAGACCCACCGTGACAACAGTTCTGGACGAACCAGCAACTGCCATCCCATGCCTGGCACTCAGCCCAGTGGCACCCGCAAGACCCATGGCAGTGGCAACGAGACAACGTTGCTACTCACCATCACTCACATAGAATTTGCTATAACTGCGGAGAATGCCACCTAACTGCCCATGGCCCAGGCCCACAATTCCACTGCCCTGCTCATGACCATCAGTGCAGAGTATGCAGCAAATGGAACCACTTCGAGGCAGTCTGCTTCATGGCCCGACGAGCACCTCCACCCTACCAGCAACACGGCACACCCCAGCGTGCACTACCCCTGCTGCAGCCCCGTGGCTTCGACTCACCATCTGAGGCAACACCAATGCCCCCGCACCTGAATGCAGTTGAACATCACCACAACCAACTGGCGACAAGCCAGGACCTGGTCGACCTCACCAGTGCTACTCAAGGTGTTTCGATGAATGAACAACAGGTGACGTGGTGCCCGCCGGATCAAGACTATGACACCCAAGGACCGCAACCATGCGCCGAAGACCTTACCAATGTCTGGAACATAGGAGAAACAAACAGCACAGTATGACACTCTGGATGCCAAGTAAAAGTAGGTGGCTCTCTGCTGACGGCAGTAATTGACACCGGCGCCCATATCAACATCATGCCCTCACATCTGTATGATTCTCTACCACAAAAACAAAAGATGACACCGGCAGGAGAACACCTGTTTCAATTCGGCACCAACATTCCACTGGTGACCTGTGGCACCTTCACCACAATGGTGTCAGCAAACAACAAGGAAACCTGCACCAAAATATACATCACCGAGCAAGGTGACGACATGCTCCTTGGCTACGACACCTCCTGCACGTGGACATCGTCTGCATCAATGGCCTGATCGACACACCATCATCACCAGCGGGAAGACAACAAGAGAAGAATGCAAGGGTGCACCTAAACTTCATCACCATTCGTCACCCCCGCAATGTGCCACCTGCGGCCGTACTAGGAACTGAATGCCAGAAGGACATGCGCCCTACAAGCGTCATGGAACAACTACCTACACTGTCATGCGTACCATTGAGCATCCCGGAGAGGCTCACTGTAGAAGCAAAACCTCCCATGGCACCACCAAAGTGCCCATCACTATTTAATGGAACCATGTTGTAAATCATACTATTCCTGATGCTTGTGGCTCTTCACTTATCAAACATCGGCCAAATGCTACTATCAATCTTAATAAAACATGCCCATCACAAGTAGACCTATCGGTCTCACTCATCGAGGATATACTTCACAATATGACTGAGCCAGATGAGAACATGGATTCAGCCCCTCCAATTGTCCCTCCAGATGATACCATCACAGCCATTACACCAGCCCTATGGGAGGCACAAATCACTGCTCTATCTAAACTTGCTCATTCAATGACACATATGTCCGCTCTCTTAGAAAAGCAACAGTCCTCGATAGATCAGCTACATGCTAAAGTTGCAGACGCACAAGTCTCATCAAATAAAAATCATGCACTTCAAAAAATGGCCACTAACTCCAACACCAAGTGCCTTGAAAAACTCGAGGCAAAAATCGACGAGCTCCAAAAGAATCAAAAGAGTGACAAATCACTCATGCAACAAAACCTTAAAGAATCTCAAAGAGTGTTTCAGCTGATAACTAAGATGGACCAGAAATTAGAGAAATTACATCCTCTTAGCCAAGCACTAAACCCTCAATGCCCTCTGATTCAACAGTCAAAACCACAACCAATGCAATTATCGCAACCGCCAGTATCCAGCATGCCTACTCAAGTCCAATGTAATCAAAATGCTGGTATTTCTGCCGCCTTAAACCCAGAAGCACAGCCTTTTGTATTTCCTTCTGCTGAGGCCTCTGGATCCTCGCTTTCTCCATTTATATTTCGGGCACCCACAACTTCAATCAGATCCAAAAATAAAGAAAGGTACTGTCTGAAATCTCTGTGCTTCAAGCCTCTCTTCTATACAGAAGATGGATTCACAGAAAGATCCTTCAATGTTCCCGCCTTTCTACACATATGCTCCTATAATCCAACTCTCAGAACATTCAATAAAAATGACATTGCTGCTGTGAACTATTATCAAGAATCTAAAGATCAAACGATAACGAAGCTCACATTCTCTAGCTCTGAAATTAGACAAATAATCTGGGACCTCAGTATCCTCTTCATTTCAAAAGGAATTGACGTAGGCAGATGCGAGTTGCCAAAACCTAACATCCCTATTACTCGTTCTGATCACACCTACTCAAGAAAATCTGCCACCAAAAGACCCTTTTCTTCTGAACAAGATCATCAGGGGTCAGCCCGACGTGCCCTATTGCCATCAGCTAGGGCCTCCAGCCCCAAAAAACAGTGTGTAACGGTTGTCACTTACAAGCCCCTACCACCAACAATTCTTGAAACTCATTACAATGACAATGATGAAGAAATGGGTGAATTAGTGTCTGTGGCAGAGATGTCATCCTGATCCTCCTGTCATTGCTAATGAGTCTGCCTGCCCACCATGTGATCAACATATTGTGTCCACCATCACATGGAACTGCGCAGGCATTAATACACTCAATGATCCAACTGTTCTAGATTTTCTTTTAACTAAGGACATTTTATTTATCCAGGAAACCTGGTCCACAGATATAATTGAATTTGATGGGTTTTTTTCTGTTCTCCAGCACGCCACCCCCTCTACGAAAGGTCATCATTCAGGGGGTTTAGTTACTTTTATTTCTTTAAAGCTGGGGTGGAGTCCACAGAGAGTATGGGCTGATATCCCCGGTGTTTTGTGCATCAGATGCACCCTCCCCCCTGGTTTATTATTTAGATCAGTTTTACTTGTTAATTTATATTTTAGACCTAAATTTCTGACCGGTCAGCCTAAGAATGTTTTTTTAAATAAAGTTTTCTCACTGCTTGCTGACATTACTACGATGTACCCAGATGTTTATATGATAATGGGTGGACATTACCCAGATGTTTATATGATAATGGGTGGAGACCTCAATTTGAGACTTATGACTGTAAATGTCAGTAAAAAATGGGAATCTTTTGATGATGATCTGCCACAATGTCATCTGCCCGTCACCGCTCATAATACACTTACTACATCTTCAGAAAGCATTTGTGTTGATGGGTTAATTGCTCTCAATCTTGTCATTGTGAATGGAAGACTCGGCTCAACATCAATTTTCCCATTTACGTTTAAAAGGGGTGCTACCACCTCCTACATTGATTTTGTGATTCATCGTATAGATCAGTTTGCCTCATTGATCTCATTGTCCCATGTTTGGTTAGGCTTAAGTGATCATGCCTGCTTACAATCTTCACATATAATGGGGACCTTCCCTGTACCAACTGCCCCTCCCCTAAAAACAAATGGCGAGATCATAGTTAACAAACAAAGGGTAAACTGGCAATATACAACAGCACCTGAGGTATCCACAATTGTAGAGTCAGCGCTTAACAAATTCCAATCTGACCCTATTGGAAATGAGATCTTTCCTCCGACTGAGACATATACTAAACTAGTGGATACGATAGTGGCTAAACTTCCAAAACAAAAATTGACACCTTCCGCTTCAAAAACCATCACACAGCTCAAAATAAATCAATGGTTTGATTCGGAATGCAAATCTCTTCGTCGAAAAACCAATCGGTCCTTACAAATCTTACTAAGTGCTACCCCTGTAAACACCGGTAAGGTCAAATCCCTAAAGCAAATGTATAAGTCCTTTATTACCGCTAAAAAGAGGGCACACTGGGATTACTTGAAGAACTCGATCCTTATTGCACTACAACAAAACGATGGTAAATCCTTCTGGACAAAAAGTTCTGAAATAGCCTTTCCACCCGAAAGAGCTTCTCCTGATGCATATGTCTCAGAATCCGATTGGATTAACTATATTACCCTCCTTTATGGGCCCCCGAATGATCATGTGATAAATCACTTCCCTGAAAGTGATTCCTGCCCCCTGCTAACCTATTCTAGAACTGAGGTAATTTTGAAATCTTTAAATTCCTCAAGGGCAGCAGGCCCAGATGGTCTTCCCCAAATATGCGTTAAAATGGCAGTGAAGTTGTGGTCATTAATCTTCACACCCATATTCAACTACTCACTTAATTCCTTTACAATCCCAGATACCTGGAAAGGATCCCTTATATACCCACTTTTTAAAAAGGGATCAAAGCAGGATCCCAGCCATTATCGATTACTTACCCTCTTAGATCCCGGGGTAAAGCCTTGGCAAAACATCTCCTCTGCGAACTGAATAACTGGATCAAGGACAACAACATCCTGGACTTGACCCAGGCGGGTTTTCGCGAGGGTCATTCGACCCGGGACCACTGCCTGACTTTGTCCCTTTTAATAGAGAAGTACACGAAGAGCAGGAAATACAATATGTTTTCTGCCTTCGTGGACTTCTCTCAGGCCTTTGATAGGGTCCCAAGAGCTAAGTTGTGGAATAAGATGCTTGCCCTGGGCTGTCCACCTGCTCTAGTTAGAATGATAGCGATTCTTCACACTGACACCTGGGTTAGAGTACGTTAGGGTAAAGACGGTCAATTATCACCCAAAATACTGACCTTTAATGGCCTAAAGCAGGGATGTGTGTTGGCACCCTGTCTTTTCAACATATTCATCTCTGACTTTAACGCCTTCCTAAAACCTGTCGAAGGCATTTCCCCAAAAATCGCTAATATTCAAATACCCAGTCTCTCCTTTGCAGATGACGCTGTTCTCTTCGACCTAACGCCTATTGGCTTACAGAACAAGCTCTCTGCACTAGAGATCTATTGCAAACAAAACGAAATTATAATAAACAAAAGTAAAACCAAAAATCAGGCATTCTCAATTCTCCAACGCTGGCCCATGTTTTGGAAAACTCTGCCCATCAGCCTCAGACCAGCCCAAAATTTGATGACCTTTCATCGACAGTTAAAAATATGGTTATTTTAGCACGACACTGACTTTTAAAGGAGTGTGAGGAAGTAATCAGGACTTTAATGGCTTCAAGTAGAACCGCTTGAGCTATTCTTTCTTTTATAAGATACCACGTTTGTGTTATACAGCACTTACACCATTGACGGAGCTAACATTTGGATTGTATTTGTTCTCTTCTCTTTTTAACTTCTTTTTTTCTAGTTTTTTAGGTTTTTTTTCTTCAGTTTCCTTCCATTTTTCTTAACCTGCATGTTTTTATGCGCTCTGAAACATTTGTTAGCAGCGCTTTATAAGTAATGAAAGAATGAATGAATGGTGAATAGTCCATGGCATGGAAATGGGACTGACCTTGTCAGGCACAGAGTCAGGCTGTGATACTCTCCAGGCATGAGTATCCGTAAGGTCAGGCACAGAAAAATAGAACACCTGTGGAGGTTCTCGCCGACTTCGGCTACTTTACCGCCGTGAAGCGAGTCCAAAGCTATTTCTCCACTTAAATCTAGATCTCAAACACCATTACTGATACAGACTTTGGCCTGCAGGTTCCTTCTGTAGCCTATTCCTAACAGTATTTCTGTCATGCACCTGAAAACAGAAAATGTCAGGATTTGATCTTCTAGAACATTTAATCCTTAATCACATTTTTGAATGTATCTCGATACAACTCAGTTGGTAAATTACTGCTTACCCCAATAGAAGAAGGTTGATTGTCCTTTCAACAATGATAAAATCTTGAACATTTTTAGCAGAGATTTTTCTTGGCAAAATGTCTAGCATAAATGTCTGTAACAAGATACAAAAATGTCAATTAGTTGCTTCCACTATTGCAAGCAAAACACACAGTTGCACAGAGCATAACAGCAGCATGTCCTTAAATTATGTCTTACCGCTAGTGAGACCTGAGAGAGAATGAGCAGCGGACGGCTGGTTATGTGAGGACCTGTTGTATGATGGGAACCTTTCCCTTGCTGTTGATATAGGTCACATAATGGCCCTAATTCAAAATGTAATTAGACTTCATTGTCAATTATCCTGGCCATCTTAATCGTTTTAACACACTTTTGCTGCCATATTAGTAGTTCTTGAGTTTAAATGTAATGATACCTGCATTTTAA
>JASBQJ010428264.1:0-13316 GCA_030264955.1 Desmognathus apalachicolae | reverse complement strand
ATGGAAGTAAAATAATTTTAGAAACCGCACACCAATCCATACAATTCTTAAACAGTAACAAAATTAGAGAAGGGAATTGTTTTAATATTGAAAGATGACACAAAGGCAGAGAAGACGATCAGTAGGGTTTAATGCAGCCACCCAGTACAACTCGCTCCCATCAACTGCCAGTGGGAGAATCCTCACCACAGAACTCAGGTGAGGTTCTGGTTCTTTACATGCTTAAAGGTACATTGATAAAGTCTACATCACAACACATTTTCCCCCTATATAACAAAAGAACAAATTACACATTTTCCCCCTATATAACAAAAGAACAAATTATATGCATCCTATAATTGTCAAAGGACAAAGAGGAAATGATACAGACATCACAAACATGACTCAAAAGGAATTGCCTTATCACAACTGATTTGGTACAGACATTACAGACATGACACAAAAGGAATTAACTTATTTCAACCTGTTTGAAAAGAACCTTACAGACATGACACAAAAGGAATTAACTTATTTCAACCTGTTTGAAAAGAACCTTTGTCTAACCTTATCTAAACTGATTTGAAGAGAACAACTTCGTCTAGACTGATTTGAAAAGAACAACTTTGTCTAAACTCCACGTCTTGCCATCCTCCAAAGATACCACTTTACCCTCTCTCTTTAGGACACGCAAAGGAGAGGAAAACCTGGAATTATTCTTCCGGAAAGGAAGAAGAACCTTTACCAAATCTCCAGCTTTCACAGGAACAGTCTTAACCCCTTTATTCATATCATATCTGGACGCATACTGATGACGATAGACTCCTAGCTTAACCCTCTCAGCAGAGCTAGACTGCCTCAAAGGCCTCTCCTGCCAGGATGGAGCCAATCGGGTGTTTGGAACCCTGCCTCGTAATAATTGGAAAGGGGAAAGCCCGGTCACGTCATTTGGCGCCGTTCTATGTGACCATACACAATCTGACAGATTCTCCTCCCAGTTCAACCCTGCTTTCAGAGATAACTGTATGCTCTCTTTGATAACTCGGTTAAACCTTTCAACCAGACCATTTGATTTGGGATTATACAATGACGTCCTAACATGTTTAATTCCCCAAGATGCCATAAACCTAGTCATCTGATGTGAGACGAACTGTACACCATTATCGGTTACCAACTCATAAGGAGGACCCTCCCTTGTAAACAGATCGGACAAAAATTTCACAACAACTGATGTAGTAACGCTGCTCACAAACTTGTACTCAAACCATTTGGTATAATAATCTACTACCACCAAACCGAAACGTTTACCATAAGGCAAACCTGGAACAGGTCCTATGATATCCATGGCCACCTTACGCCAAGGGATTTCCTCATACTGCACTGGTTGCAGAGGCTCCTTGTGCAATTTCAACACTTTGTCACTATCCGCGCATGCAGCGCAACTCCTGACCGCCTCATCCAACACAACATCCATACCAGGCCACCAATACAGCTCCCTCACTATCCGTTTAGTACGTGACCTTCCCGGATGTCCCTGATGCCCTAGACCCACTATTTTAGATCTTAAAGAAATTGGAGGAATCCACCTGTCGGCCCTTCTAATACCCCAATCAAAAATGGACAATTCATGCCACACAGCCTTATACCCCATACAATCAACATCTACCGGAATGACACCTGCCCTCAAGGATTCCAATAGTATCTGATAAGACTTGTCATTTTTAACCTCCTCTCTCCAATCTGATTCGGAGATAACTGTAAATCTATTTACTTCATCATCAGGTATGTCAAATTCCAAATTCAAAATTTCCTCTGAATCTGTAGATGGTGGAGACCTTGACAGATAATCGGCAATCCAATTCCGTTTGCCCGGAACATATGCCACACTAAATCTAAACTCCTGCAACTCAAGAACCCACCTCAATATTCTGGAGCTAACGTTACTGGTACCTTGAGTAGTGAATATATAAGTAAGCGGTTTGTGGTCGGTTTTTAGCACAAACTCAGCTCCCCAAAGAAAATTTTGAAAATGTTTAGTGGCCCACCAACAGGCCAAACATTCTTTTTCTATCACAGAATAATTCTTCTCATGCGGTTTTAATGCTCTGGACGCAAATGCTACCACCCTTTCAGAACCATCATGCCTTTGCACCAAAGCAGCCCCCAAACCCTTCATGCTGGCATCCACATACAATACTGATTTTCTATCTATATCATATGTCATCAAAGCTTTAGCATCACACATAACCTTTTTCAACATAACAAAAGATTCTTCACATTCTGTAGACCACAAAAACTTGACCCTATTTTTCAACAATTCCCTCATTGGGTCAGTAATACTGGCGAAATTCTGTACAAACTTCGAATAGTACTCTGCTAACCCCAGAAAAGATCTTAATTCATCTTTATCCTTCGGAGGCTTTGCCTGTTCTATTGCCAGCAGGTGTTTTTGCTGTGGACACACACCGTTTTCATTGATTGTGTGACCCAAATAGCTCACTTCATTACTTTTGAAATGACACTTTTTGTATTGAATGGTAAGCCCTTTTTCCCTTAATATCGACATGACTTTCATAACCCTCAAATCATGTTCTTTTTCAGTCAAACCTGTTATCAGTATATCGTCCTGAAAACAGTGCACACCCTTATGTCCCTTGAACATGTCTTCCATAATCCTTTGGAACACTGAGGCAGCGGATGCTAAACCGAAAGGCATCCTTTCGTACCTGAATGCCCCAAACGGTGTCACAAACGAGGTAAGATGCTTGCACCCTTCAGTCAATTCTACTTGATGGTACGCTGATGACAAATCAATATTGGTGAACCATTTGGATTTCTCCAAGGTCAACAAAAGCCTGTTAACATTAGGTAACGGGTGGCGATCAACCCATATTCTAGAGTTTAGATCTTGTAAATCTACGCATAAGCGCCACTTATTCCCCGGTTTGGGGACCATAACCACCGGGAAAAGCCACTCAGAAGACTCTATCGGTGTTATAACCCCTTTCTCCAGCAATGTATCTATCTCCCCTTTCATACATTCTCTCTTCCGTTCTTCCACCTTCCTTACTTTGTGAATGACTGGAGATACTCCCCTTTTTAAACAAATCTGGTGTTTAAAACCTTGATATCGTCCCAAAGCATCCGTGCACACTTCCGGGAAACTCGTTTTTAGCATTTGCACATATTCATCGCCCCTCAGACCACCCACATTTGCAACTATATTTCCTACACAATCAATAGTTGATACTGGAGTTGTAGACCCTGGACGAAGTATTAAACCTAAATCACCCTGAACCTTCCACCCCAACAAATTTCCACCTTTAGCAGATACATACAGTTTATCATTCACATACCTATCCTTATATTTGTACCTCACACATTTATAACCCAAAATGCAAACACTTGCACCTCCATATGCCCCAGGCGAAATATCTGAAGGTAAAAGATCACACTGAAAGTACTTCGCATAGTCCACAAATGATAATATAGAGTACCACGATCCACTATCCACCAAGAAATCAATCTCACATCCGTCTATCTGTATCGAAATACGTGGTTCTTGTTTCTTGGCCGTGGCTCTCACTTGTAAGAATAGTGTATTTACATCTAATTGGTCCTCGAATTCCTCTTCGCCTGCATAATCCTCCATCTCATTTAGCGATTTCTTCTGAAACCCTTTCTTTGTTTTACAGACTCTAGCAAAGTGTCCCTTAAGTCCACATTTCAAACAATCAAAACGTAACGCTGGACAATCTTTTGAGGAATTTATGTGGCCTTCTCTGCCACACCTATCGCATTGCGGCTTCTTCTGACGAGCTTTCTGATATGGGTATCTGACACCTCCTTGCTGAACTTTCTTGTCAGGACCTTGAAAACGTTGAACCGGCTGTTCCACCGCTTGTACATTCAGTTCAGTGGACTTTAGCTTCTTATTAATTACCTCAACTATTTTGTTTGACTTTTCTATGGCCCTTGCAACGTCCATAGCATTTTGCAACGTCGGATTTCGCCTTTCCCACAACTTCTTCTGGACTTCCACATCTCTCACCTTCATCATCATCTGATCCCTGATGGCATTTTCTAACAAATTCTCAACATTTTCGAAATCACAGTTTGCAGCCAATACACGTAGGGCATTAACATAGTCATCTATACTTTCTCCTTCTCTCTGCTCCCTTGAGTAGAACCTATATCTCTCGTATACAATGTTTATCTTCTTTCCAAATATGTCATCCAAAATTCGCATGGTATATTCATATTCTGGTTCTTCTGGTAGTTTGATAGGCTTTTTGTGGTACATATAACGTTTCTGCGCTTCTCTCCCCACACAGCACATCAGTATGGCTGCCTTCCTGTCATCTTGTATTATATCACCAGCCATGGCCAATATATAAATTTTAAATGTCTCTTTCCATTCCAGCCAAGGAATTAGGCATTCTCCAGGAGTAGTTAAAAACGGTGGAGGCGGGGTCAGTTGAATGTTAGGAATTGTGTTTTGCTGTGAGAAGTAACCTGACGTTGACGGTGCAGTCATGTTTCGTTCACCTCCTGAAACCCTTCTATTCCTGTTTGTGTGAGAAGAAGGCTTTACCATTTGCCCCTTTTCTTTTTTTTTTTTTTTTTTTTATCAATATGTGCTATCACATATACTACTACTACATGTCCATGCTATTGGATTTTGGAAACGGGATGGAGCCTATAAATTGTCCATATGTTTGTTTTGTGTACCCCGGGGGCACCACTTCTCTATTTGAATAGCGTCACTCTATTTGAATAGCGTCCAACGACGCGTTGAGCTGCGCTTGGCGCACGCGCAGCTCCCTCACAGCTGATTTCAGGCCTGAGCGTGGCCTCACGTGACTCGCACTGACGCGGCTCACGCTGATGCGGCTCGAGCGGGGCCGGTGCGGCTCGAGCGGGGCCCGTGCTTCTTCCCCCCTTCTCCAGCACCTGGCACCCCTACTCACAGGCCTCCCTCTCTCCGCTATCTGGAAACAGCGGCGGCCCCCGCACGGCGGTACTCGGGCAGCTTGATAGCTTCTCACAGCGGGCGGCGGCTCCAATCACGGCTCCAATCACGGCTTCTACACAGCGTGTCCCTGCGCTGGCTGCTCTCCAAAACTCGTCGCCATTGTTATGTGCAGTGACCAATGAGGCACGAAGACAAGAAGACTCTTGAGTAGTAGTCCTTTATTGCAGCCAGCCAGGGAAACAGCATCCACCAACTGCCCTACCAGGAACTTCAGTCATAGAACCCAGGTAAGGTTCTACATGCCTTAAAGGCATAAGACATACTAAGACATACCACAACACATTTCCCTTCTTTATAACAAACAAATAAATGAGGAAATAGCAACCATTAAATACACATATCTGGTATCATTAAATATACATATCTAATATCGTACTACACAGTCTGTGCACTCAGATATCACTCTACCAGCCTAAGCACACACCCACCACACAGCGACATAACACACATATGATCTAAACAGATTTAAAAAGAACAACCTTGTCTAAACTCCACGTTTTACCATCCTCCAGAAACACCACTTTACCCTCCCTCTTGAGGACACGCAAAGGAGAAGAAAACTTAGAATTATTCTTCCGGAAAGGAAGAAGAACCTTTACCAAATCTCCAGGTTTCACAGAAACAGCCTTAACCCCTTTACTCATATCGTATCTGTTCGCATACTGATGACGATAGACTCTTAGTTTAACACTCTCGGCAGAACTAGACTGCCTCAAAGGCCTCTCCTGCCAGGACGGAGCCAATCGGGTGTTTGGAACCCTGCCTCGTAATAACTGGAAAGGGGAACGCCCAGTCACCTCATTTGGCGTAGTTCTATGTGACCATACACAAGCTGACAGATTCTCCTCCCAGTTCAACCCAGCTTTCAGAGACAACTGGATGCTTTCTTTGATAACACGGTTAAACCTTTCAACCAGACCATTAGATTTGGGATTATACAATGACGTCCTAATATGTTTAATTCCCCAAGATGACATAAACTTAGTCATTTGATGTGACACGAATTGTACACCATTATCGGTGACTAACTCAGAAGGAGGACCTTCCCTTGTAAACAGGTCGGACAAAAATTTCACAACAACTGATGTGGTAACGCTGCTCACAAACTTACACTCAAACCATTTGGTATAATAATCTACTATCACCAAACCAAAACGTTTACCATAAGGCAAACCTGGAACTGGTCCTATAATATCCATGGCCACCTTATGCCAAGGGACTTCTTTATACTGCACTGGTTGCAGAGGCTCCTTGTGCATTTTCAAAACCTTGTCACTATCCGCGCACGCAGCGCAACTCCTGACCACCTCATCCAACACGACATCCATACCAGGCCACCAATACAGCTCCCTCACTTTCCGTTTTGTATGTGACCTTCCAGGATGTCCCTGATGCCCGAGACTCACTATTTTAGACCTTAAAGAAGTCGGAGGAATCCACCTGTCGGCCCTTCTAATACCCCAATCAGAAATAGACAATTCATGCCACACAGCCTTGTACCCTGTACAATCGACATCTTCCGGAATGACACCTGCCCTCAAGGATTCCAATAGAATCTGATATATCTTGTCATTTTTAACCTCCTCTCTCCAATTGGATTCGGAGATAACTGTAAATCTATTTTCTTCATCATCGTCAAATTCCAAATTCAAAATTTCCTCTGAATCTGTAGATGGTGGAGACCGTGACAGATAATCCGCAATCCAATTCCGTTTGCCCGGAACATATGCCACACTAAATCTAAACTCCTGTAATTCAAGAACCCACCTTAATATTCTGGAACTGACATTACTAGTACCTTGAGTAGTGAATATATAAGTAAGCGGTTTGTGGTCAGTTTTTAGCACGAACTCGGCTCCCCAAAGAAAATTTTGAAAATGTTTAGTGGCCCACCAACAGGCCAAACATTCTTTTTCTATCACAGAATAATTCTTCTCATGCGGTTTTAATGCTCTGGACGCAAATGCTACCACCCTTTCAGAACCATCATGCCTTTGCACCAAAGCAGCCCCCAAACCCTTCATGCTGGCATCCACATACAATACTGATTTTCTATCTATATCATATGTCATCAAAGCTTTAGCATCACACATAACCTTTTTCAACATAACAAAAGATTCTTCACATTCTGTAGACCACAAAAACTTGACCCTATTTTTCAACAATTCCCTCATTGGGTCAGTAATACTGGCGAAATTCTGTACAAACTTCGAATAGTACTCTGCTAACCCCAGAAAAGATCTTAATTCATCTTTATCCTTCGGAGGCTTTGCCTGTTCTATTGCCAGCAGGTGTTTTTGCTGTGGACACACACCGTTTTCATTGATTGTGTGACCCAAATAGCTCACTTCATTACTTTTGAAATGACACTTTTTGTATTGAATGGTAAGCCCTTTTTCCCTTAATATCGACATGACTTTCATAACCCTCAAATCATGTTCTTTTTCAGTCAAACCTGTTATCAGTATATCGTCCTGAAAACAGTGCACACCCTTATGTCCCTTGAACATGTCTTCCATAATCCTTTGGAACACTGAGGCAGCGGATGCTAAACCGAAAGGCATCCTTTCGTACCTGAATGCCCCAAACGGTGTCACAAACGAGGTAAGATGCTTGCACCCTTCAGTCAATTCTACTTGATGGTACGCTGATGACAAATCAATATTGGTGAACCATTTGGATTTCTCCAAGGTCAACAAAAGCCTGTTAACATTAGGTAACGGGTGGCGATCAACCCATATTCTAGAGTTTAGATCTTGTAAATCTACGCATAAGCGCCACTTATTCCCCGGTTTGGGGACCATAACCACCGGGAAAAGCCACTCAGAAGACTCTATCGGTGTTATAACCCCTTTCTCCAGCAATGTATCTATCTCCCCTTTCATACATTCTCTCTTCCGTTCTTCCACCTTCCTTACTTTGTGAATGACTGGAGATACTCCCCTTTTTAAACAAATCTGGTGTTTAAAACCTTGATATCGTCCCAAAGCATCCGTGCACACTTCCGGGAAACTCGTTTTTAGCATTTGCACATATTCATCGCCCCTCAGACCACCCACATTTGCAACTATATTTCCTACACAATCAATAGTTGATACTGGAGTTGTAGACCCTGGACGAAGTATTAAACCTAAATCACCCTGAACCTTCCACCCCAACAAATTTCCACCTTTAGCAGATACATATTTATTTTTATTTATTTTTTTTTATTTTATTTATTTTATTTGGTAGGTTTTTGTATAGCGATCACGCCAAGCATTGGACCGCTTTTGCAATGTACAACATTAAAAACTAACTAAATGATAACAGACGTTAAAAGCATGGCAACAATAAAATCAAGGAGTCCCAGGCTGGAAGAAGGCTAGCCAACTGAGGATAGTACTTGTCTGGGAGCGTAGCCCAGACCAGTGGCTAGATTAAGTTTCTTGGAAACAATAGCCTGCTGAATGTGAAGGGTGTTGTTCCGGAGAGGCAGGGGTGGAGATGAGAAGCCGAAGATGGGCCGGTTCCGCGTGGGCACTGTCTGATGGGGGAACATAGCCTGAGGGACCGGGGGCAAGTCAGCAGGGGGGGAAGGAGACTGGTGACGGTGTGTCCGGGTGGACATGGACGGGGGTCTAGGCGTCTTGATCTTAGGCGGGGCGGGAATGAAGTCGGGATCTTGTAACTGAAGGAAATGTTTCTTGAGGGCCCGGGTGAACAAATTCCAGGAGGATAAGGCGCGTAGCCAAGGGGGTAGAGAGTTCCAGAGTTTACCCCCTGCACAGGCTAGTGTTCGTCCTCCTTTACGGGCCAATTTGTGTGAAGGAATGGCCACACAGTGAAGGTGGTGTGGTCGTCTGATCCTGTGTGCATGATGATGATGGACCCAAGAACACAGATAGCGTGGGCCTTGATTATTCAGTGCCTTCCATATGAGGGAGCAGGCTCGGGTGTTGATGATGTTATCCACCGTAAGCCATCCTAGCTTCTGTCTCCATTTGCTGAGATGGGCTCTGCGATCGAGGGAGAAGATAAGGCGTAGGGCACGGTTCTGAACTTTTTGAACCGAATAGATGGTTTTTTTAGTGGCCCCTAGCAGGTGGGTGATGCCATAATGGATTCTGGATCCGACCAAAGCCTGGTAGAGCTGGGTTTTTTGAGGGAGGTCCAGGAGGGGAAACAGCCTGGATAAGGAGTTCAGTTGATGGTGACAGCTCTGGACGATCTTACCAGCGTGAGCTTCTCCACCCAGTTGGTGACTGAATACTACTCCCAGATTTCTGGTTTTGAGTACCGGCACAGGAGGGGGGCCCCAAGACGGGGGCCACGGAAGATCGATAGCAGGGGGAACCCCGCCCGAGCCCGCTACCAGGAGTTCGGTCTTAGATGCGTTGAGGCAAAGTTTATTTTGCCTCATCCACTCCTGGAGCAGGGTCAGGCACGGGACCAAGATCTCTCTCTCTGGGCGGGACTCATGCATATTGACCAGGATCTGGGTATCATCAGCGAACATTTGAAAGCGAAGACCACAGGCATCCAGGAGATCGGCAAGGGGGCGGAGGTAGATGTTGAATAAAACCGGTGAAAGGGAGGATCCCTGAGGAACACCCCAAGGGACCGGGTCACGTTTGGAGAGGTACTCTCCCCATTTCACCGATTGGTACCTGTCACTCAAGAATGACTCAAGCCACCTGAGGGCGGTGCCTCCGATCCCTCCTACCTGCTCGAGGCGCTGAATGAGAATTTGGTGGTCGACGGTGTCAAACGCCGCTGAGAGGTCGAGCAGTATCAGGAGCATGGGGTGATGAGAATCAGCACTCCAGAGCATCTGTTCTCTAATATCCAGGGTAGCTGTCTCAGTACCCCTCCCGGATCTGAACCCAGACTGATTGTCGTGCAGAAGTGAGTGGGTTTCAAGATGGGATTGGATTTGTGATGTGATGATGGATTCGGTGATTCTTGGAAGAATGGAAAGTTGGCTGATGGGTCGAAGATTGGAAAATACTGCCTGATCTGTCCCTGCTTTTTTGAGCAGCGGGGTAATGATAGCTGTTTTCCAGGATGCAGGGACCTCTCCGGTGATCAAGCTGCTATTGACGATGGTGGTAATGTCAGGCAGCAGGTCTTCAATAAGAGATTTGATCACCGGGGTTGGTAAGGGGTCTAAGGTCGATGAGGCAGGTCCAAGCTTAAGTATTACTTGTTTCACCTCGTCTTGAGAGACAGGGCGAAACTCTGTCAGGATGGGGCAGGTGAGAGCCGGGGTGAGGGGATTGAAATTAGGTGGGTTGTGGTTAGGGATAGAAAGAATGAGTCTCTGTAGGTCCCCTTGGGTCTGTAAGGGGCTGAGTTGAAACAAGTCAGGGTGAGGAAGGGCGTGGTCAATGTTGTGCCTTAATTTTGCAATTTTGGAGATGAAGAATTCCGCTACCCCATTGCAGTATTCCTCTGGTACAAGGGGGTGAAACTCAGGCTTACTATTGGATGGCATGAGAGACTGGGTGACTTTAAAGAGGGACCTTGAGCGGTTGGTGGATCCCTGGATTTCCGCCTGGACAAAGTCTTTCTTGCTCTTTTTGAGAGCAATTTTGTAGGCTTTGTGGAGGCGGAGATATTTGGCCTGATCATCCCTATGACCTGTTTTTTGGCTAACCTTTTGAAGTTTTCTAACCTTCCCTCGGGTGGACCTTAATTCTGCATTAAACCATTTATTTCTGAGGTGTTGGGGAGGTTTTTTTCGGACTGTTTGGAAGGGGCAGTAGAGATTGCGGGCGAGGACTAGTTTCGCATGAAATATGGCATCCAGAGTGGATGTGGGAAGGTCGGTGCGGATACAGGAGGCCCAGTATTGGTGGAATAAATTGGGCTGTAGGAGTTTAAATTTCCTGCGTGTAATGACTTCTTTGGGGGGTTGGGCGGAAGTGGGTGGCCGAGAGAACCAATCGGGAATAGAGGTGTAGAGAAGAACGTGATCGGCCCAATGAAATTGATAAGTGAGCCAGGTCTTAAAGCCCAGGCCTCTATGGCAAATCAGGTCCAATTGATTGCCCAACTTGTGTGTCGGGCCTGTGGGGAGGATGGACAGTTCCATATTGTCCAAGATCTGGGAAAGCTTTTGTGTGTGGGGGTTGGCAGCGTCATTGAGGTGGATGTTAAAGTCCCCACATAGAAGGAATTTAGGTGTTAGGGAGTGAAGGTCTTCGAGGACAAGTTGAAGCTCTTCCAGGAATTTGTCGTCCTCGCCAGGGGGGTGATAGATACACATGATAGTGGTGGGGGGCCCAGCCGAATTGGTAGTCTTGACAAGAATGTATTCAAAATAGATGGGATCAGAAGGCAATCCTAGTAGTTCTAGGGAAAGATCCTGTTGCGCAATAATAGCGACTCCTCCACCTCCTCTGCCCTCCCTCGCTTTGGAGAATATGGTATAGCCTTCAGGAAGGATGTCTGTGATTGCGGGGTCGGAATTGGAGTGAAACCAAGTTTCCGTGAGAGCGAGGATCGAGATCTGAGATGTATCCACGTAGTCGTGTATTTCAGTGGCGTGGGCGACGGCAGACCTGGAATTGAAAAGTCCAAAGGAGATGGCATCCTTAGAGAGAGGAAGAGAGGGGAAGGAAGGTGAGGGGGGACTGAAGCTATGGGTCAACGGACCATTACCTGAGGGAAGGGGAAGATGGACTTGATCGGTGTCTGGGCTGGAAGATTGAGCAAGGGATATCGTCTGTTCAGTACAAGACGGGGTGGTGGTGAGGGGAGCAGTGGAGATGGAGAGAAAAGGAGACAGGACTGGACTAGGTGTGGTGATGGCTGGGTAAAGGTCAAGGGAGTTTGGGGGCTGTCTTTCCGTAAGTGGTGGCGAAGAGTGACCAATAGGAAACTCAGAATTAGGAAAATTAACGCCGCTCCAAATAGATAGGCATTCCCAGTTGGTGGACGGGAGGGGATTGGGGGAGAGCACGATAGCCTCACTGAGTTCGAACGATGAGCGGCGATGGAAGGGGGAAGGGGAGGGCCCCCGGGGTAGACCTGGGTGATCCTGGTTCGAACAAATGAAATCCGCAGGGGGAGAGATGCCACGGGGCGGACTGTTAGGGTAAGTAGATGTGTCTGGAACGGAGGCAGGTGTCTTACCTTCCGTAACGGAAATAGGAAGCAATGTGGGAGAAAGAAGATCCACAGTAGAGGCGCTTCCACAAAAAGGGGTGTCTGCCTCGTCCATGCCCGGACAGGCCCAGACAGGCGGCACCCTTGTCCACTGCTGCCCTTCGCCAGTGCTCGGCTTCGCCAGCCGGCTTGTCTTCTGTGTGTCTTTTGACTGGGGAGTAGCCGCCGCTCCTCCCTGGGGCGTGTCACTGGGGGGCGTGCTCACGCTCAGCTGTTGGTTCTGCTTCTGCTTCCCAGCTGACTTTCTGACTCCAGCTGGGAGACGCCTGGAGGCTGCATTCGTGCTGCGAGTGATCGGGCCGCTCCTCTGGGGAAGAGAGTGCGGCTTTTCAGGTGAGTTGGAGGGCGATGCTGTGATTTCAGTGGGTTCTTTTTGAACCATGGTGTTTTTTCCACTGATTACTTTCCTTGCACCCATGTCTCTGCGGACCACTTGCTGCACGCGATCAGCTGTAGATGCAGGCGTAGATGCAGCTGTAGATGCAGGTAGATGCACGCGATCAGCTGTAGATGCATGACCCCACATCTGCCCTGGCATCAATTAAAAAAAAAAAAAAAGTTAAATATGAGTCATTTTAGTGCTGTTCATCGGAACGAAGGCTGCGTTCTGTTCAGCGGTACTACTGCCGAGGAACGCAAACTACGCAAGTCAGAAAAAAGTAACATATTTTAAATATAATGAATCCTCCTGAACGTGAGGGCACACTACACCCATATTTGCCCTGACATCGGTTTTAACAACAAAAATGATTTTACGTAGTTATTGCTCATTTTGAGTCGTAGCGGAACAAGAACCGAGGAAACGCATCAGAGTAAAAGCAAGATGGTGGATTCTTAAAACTGAACACGACTCCTGAGTGGCTAACAACCTTGTTCAGTGGAACATTTACCTCGGTAATTTGACAATATGAAAACAAAATGGCTATTTTGGCATTTACGTACCCCTTCTGACTGCTAAGATGCATTCTGCGGAATGAAGACCTCGGAAGCCATAAGTATATATGTCTTAATAACTTTTATATTGCTGCAGAAATTTATCTAAGTTTTTTAAATTAAGCTTTTCAGATACCAGCTTAACTCTTACAACCAATATGGCATGATGACACCTGTCCTAAACACGCAAATTGGTGCCTTTTCCCATGAATCTCGTTCATGG
>JASBQJ010417209.1:0-13326 GCA_030264955.1 Desmognathus apalachicolae | reverse complement strand
CCCTCCTCGGCTCCTCGCGGCGTGCGCTGGGCTTGCTGCGGCTCCCAGCGCTGGCCCAGCTCCCTTCTGTGTGTCCCGGCGGCCCAGCCTCGTAATCCGGCGGCCGCGCCCCCATCTCCGCCCCCACCCCCACCGCAATCCGGGGCGGCCTGCGCTTGGGGCCTACCGATAGTCCCTTGCCCAGCCCCCCCCCGCCCCCCCCCTTTTTTTTTATCCCCTGCGGCAGCGCCTGCTCGCGGGTCGCCCCCCCCGCCCCCCCCCCCCTGCCCCGCAACAAGCAGCGATCTTGTTAAAAAAGCATTGCATTTGTTAGAAAAGTTAAATAACTGTAGTACTGTAGTATCTATCCATCTGCTAACAAAGGGCCCGAACCCCCCTTTTTCTGTCAGTAAATGCCTCTGAAGTAACTGCTTTGATAGTCTAATAAACACTGCGAGCGTGATGTTGCTTGCCTTGAGCATTTAATTTCGTGGCAAAAGTGTGCTTATTTGAAGATAACTTCATGTACAGTAAACTGCACAGCTCTGAACATAAAGATTTGTTTTCACATCAGCAGAGGTTGTGTGATTGCAGCCAGTTGTGTTGATGTCTTAGCCTGAGACCTGTTATTTCTAAACAGAGGTTTGCAGCGTAAAAAACAACCTTAAAAGGGACAGTTCAGTCCACCATTTTTAATTTTCTTTGAGGTGTTCTTAGTCGCCCGAATGCAATTCTCCTTATTTTTTGTTTAATTATGTGAGGTTTTTTGTAAGTGGGGATACTAGTGTTTTACTTATTTATCCTTGCCAGGTGGACAGTGATCTGTTTCCGCACAACCCTTCCCCCCAACCTCCCCCTGTGTGGGTGCAGCTGATATTGAAAGGGGAAAGCTTAACAAGTAGTAAGGCATGGCACGCATGACAGCGGCTCAGATGTCAAATGTATTACGGGTTTTAATGCAAAAATTAGGGGTAGAGG
This sequence comes from Desmognathus apalachicolae, assembly GCA_030264955.1. Taxonomy (NCBI): domain Eukaryota; kingdom Metazoa; phylum Chordata; class Amphibia; order Caudata; family Plethodontidae; genus Desmognathus; species Desmognathus apalachicolae. Next base: position 12,369 of record JASBQJ010417209.1, on the reverse strand, counting down.
AGAGCGACCTACCAACCCCCGCACCTAAAAGGCCGAGACAAAATAAAGGGGCCGCCAACAAGCGCGGCCAGACTAAGGGGGCTGAAAGCGACCGGGCGGACAGGCGAGAGCCCACCGTCCCGGTCCTGCCTTCAGGCAGCGATGATGTTCAGCCCCAGGATGAGGACGCACAGCCTGGCCCATCCTCGGCCCCGGACGGGGAGCGACAGGCAGTCCTGGAATTGAGGAACGAGGCCCCTGCCCAGGCGGAGGGCCACGAGCTCGCCAGAGTGAGGGAAGACGAGGATGCCGATTCCTTGGATCTCTTCTCGGTCGGGGATGAGGGAGAGGGTGAACCCAGCTCCGTGACCCCGGGACAACGTGATTTGTATGTGGCAGGGCCCTCCGGCCTGTACGAGAGGCCTCCAGCGGGCCTCAGCCATGAGGCCCTCGAAATGTGGAGGTCACATAGAGGTTTCTGGGTGAAACCGGCGAGGAGTACGCCATCGCCTGGAGCAGGCCCGGGTGTGAGTGGGCCCGGCAGAGGGCGAACTAGCCTACAGGATGAGGGGCGGATCGAGTCTGCCCACGCACACAGCAAGAGTCCGCACGCACGGAGTAGTGCAGGGACATCAGCGGTGGCGCCCCCAGAGAGGGGGAGGGTGTCGGACTGGGTCACAGGCTCCGCAACGGAACGGCGGTCCAACCCACCACCGCGAGTAATGATGAGATCAACCCCGCCGAGCCCCGGATTGGGAGCGACTGGGCCAATCGCGGGGCGGTGGGGCGTTTACGAGGATCCCGATGAAGCCCCCTTTAGTGGCCCCCCGGGCAGGGGACTGAGAGGATTCCTGCCACCTAGTTGTTATGGGCCACCTGACTATAGGTCCCCGTGGGAAAAGGCCAGGGAGGACATCATCGGGCCCTGGGGGTATCATCAGGTAGAGGAGGACTCCCTGTGGCGTTTTAGCAGTTCAAGGGGCTGGCAGAGGGTGAGAAACGACCCGGAGCCCCCGGTGAAGGGTGCGCCAGTTGAGAGAGAGAAGCGTGTGGTGGAAGCGGTGCAAACCGCAAACAATGAGACGCAGGGAGAACCCACAGGGGGGAGTTCCCATCCCACAGTGCCTGAAAAGGAAAAGGAGCCATTGCCCAAGAATGTGACGACGGCCGTGCCACCCCCGAAGGCGCCTGAAGGTGAGCAACCAGTCCCGCCTGTGCCACAAGCGCCGGCGGCCACACCAGACACAGTAACTGTTGCGAGCGTGGGTGGTGTGAGTTGCTCCATAAGCGATCATGTGCCTGAAGAGACAAAAGCGAAAGTTAGGAAGGGCGAGTATATTGACATATTCTCACTGATCAAGGCGGAGTTTAGCGACCTGCTAGTTCAAGACGAGAAATTGAAAGCTAAATTGCCCTCGATAGAGAAGAATATGTCCAATTGGGTGATGGCCTTCACAGTTTATGCGTCTATCCTCCTGGAGGCTGGGTCGGCCTGCGGGCCCGGGCTAATGGTTTACATCAATACCATTTGGGCGGCAAGCAAGAAACACGGGGCCCGCCCGGCTTTAGCCTACGACGAAGACTTCAGGAGGAAGAGACAGAGGGACCCCACCATTAGGTGGGAACATCGACACAGTGACTCCTGGCTGGAGCACATTACCAACTCCCTGGTGCCCGCCTCGTCCAGCGGTGGGGGAGGAGCGGGGGGGAGCCAGTCCTTTCGGAACAGCGCGAAGAAACAGGTATGCAACCTATTTAACAAAGGGGCGTGCCAAAAATCAGCCCACTCATGCAAATACAAGCATGCGTGCGCTTTCTGTGGGGGACTGTACCACTCCGCCTTGCGGTGTTTCAGGAAACCAAAATCGGACCCAAAAGTGGAACAGAAGGGAGACCCCCCACAACGGAAATAACAGGGGGGACACTTTCGGCTCACCTCCGGCACCCCCGGCATTACCTACCCCGCTGAAGTTACCTCAACTGTTTGCCCTCCTGCTGAAGTACCCCGACCGGGGCGCGGCATATTTCTTATGGGCAGGGTTTTCTCAGGGCTTTAGGATCCCTGCAGTGGGAGTGGCCGGGGGGCGCTCGTGCAGAAACCAGGTGTCCCTCCTTCAAAACCCCAATGCGGCCCGCTTGAAGATAGCAAAAGAAATTGCTTTGGGGAGGGTTTCGGGACCCCACGCGACCCCCCCTTTTCCAAATTTTGTGTGTTCCCCGCTGGGGTTGGTGCCAAAAAAGGACCCAGGGCAGTTCCGATTGATACACAATCTATCCTCCCCTTTCGGTGCATCCGTGAACGATGCGATCGATCAGTCCGTCTGCTCAGTGGTATACACCTCGTTTAACGAGGCTGTCGATAAGGTGCGAGCCTTGGGAAAGGGGGCCCTATTGGCAAAATGCGACATTGAGTCGGCGTTCCGCCTCCTGCCGGTGCACCCGCAGGATTATAGACTATTGGGGTTCCAATTTGAAGGTAGCTTCCATTTTGACAAATGCATGCCTATGGGGTGCTCGGTGTCCTGTGCCTATTTCGAGAAGTTTAGCTCTTTTCTGGAGTGGGCCGTGCGGAGAAGGGCCCACTCTGACAACATTTTGCACTATTTGGATGACTTCTTGATGGCTGGGGCCCCAGCTTCACCGGGATGCGCCGCCCTCCTGGCGGCTATGCAGAGCGTAATGGATGACCTGGGGGTGCCCTTGGCACCCGGGAAAACAGTGGGCCCGGCGACAAAGCTCGAATTCCTAGGGATCACCATAGATTCTGAGGCTGGCACCTGCTCCCTCCCACGAGACAAGGTGGAGGCATTTAAGGAGAGCATAGACCAGTGTCTACGGGCGAAAAAGGTCACCTTGCACCAGTTGCAGACGTTGACCGGGCAGCTGAACTTTGCTCTCCGGATAATCCCTGCCGGCCGCCCCTTCCTGAGGTGCATCGCCAGGGCCATGTCAGGCCTGACAAAACGGGGTCACCACACCAGGTTGTCACAGGAGGTGAAGAGCGACATGGCTATGTGGCGCGCCTTCCTCGAGGAGTTCAACGGCTCGGTCATCTGGCGAGCCCCCACAATGGACAGCCCTGCCCTCGGCCTCATGACTGACGCAGCGGGGGGAGTGGGTTTCGGCGCGATTCTGGGAGATAAATGGGCCATGGAACTATGGCCCGGAGAATGGCATAAGTTAGGGCTCACAAAGAATATGGCCCTCCTGGAACTTTTCCCGATCGTAGTGGCCATCGAGATCTGGGCTCCGGTGTTTGCCAATCGAACGGTGGTCTTCTGGTGCGACAACATGAGCGTGGTGTGGAGTGTGAATAACCAGCGCGCGACATGCAAATGGGTACTGCGCCTCCTGAAGAGGCTGGTGTGGTTGGCGTTGGTGAACAATATTGAATTTAGCGCCAAGCACGTTCCTGGTTTAGAAAATAATGCTGCTGATGCTCTCTCCCGTTCCAAAATGCAGGTGTTCCGACAGCTGGTGCCGACGGCAGAGGTGCTGAAAACTCCCGTGCCCGGGGAAGTCTGGAACATTGGAGTCCCTGGCTCCCAGAATGGGTGGCATCAGCATTGGCGCCCCGCACCAGGGCCGCCTACGCGGCATCAGTAACTTTGTTCTGGCGCATAGCGGGGTTGCAGCGCGGGGATAAGTGGACTGTTCAGCATGTGGCTCTTTTCTTGTCATGGTTGAGGGATAACGGTCGCCCTCCATCGGCGGCGCGGCGCCACTTGGCGGCCCTTAGCTTCTATGAGCGTCTCAACGAGATGCCGGGCGCGTCCTCCTCCTTTTTGGTTAAAAAAGCGATTAAGGGTTGGGAACGCGAGCATGTGCGCGCGCCGGACTCCAGGCTCCCCATCGACGCGGATAGGCTGATCCAGTTACTAGCTACCCTCCCCGTAGTCTGCGCGGACAGGGACGAGGCGCTGCTGTTTTCCCTAGCCTTCTGCTTGGCGTTCTATGGCGCTTTCCGCGTTAGTGAACTCGTAGCGGCCTCTAAGGCGTGTCCCACGTCGGGCCTGCTGTGGCGCTATGTCAGCCTCACCAACGACCGCCTCGTGATCACTCTCCCTAGGAGCAAAACAGACCAGCTCGGGCGTGGCGCCGTTATTTCCCTAGGCAGGGCCCCAGGTCTCCCATCTTGCCCGGTGGCCCTCTTTGAACAATATTGCGCGGTCCGGCCCTACAGGGCGGGCCAGCTCCTTCTGCATGTGGATACCTCCCCCCTCACCAGGTTCCAGTACGAGGCCCTCCTGTCTCTCGCAGTGCGCTCCCTGGGTTGGGATCCTCGGGCCTATACTTCGCACTCCTTTAGAATAGGCGCGGCGACGACTGCGGCCCGTGCGGGCGTCCCCTTACGGGACATAAAAGATATCGGGAGATGGAAGTCAGATGCAGTACAAAGCTATGTGCGCCCTCATTAATGTGGTGCCCCATGAGGCCGATGCAGTAATTGACGTTGTCTGTTCTTCCTTCCCATCCTGCTGTTTGTTCTACTATCTTCTTTATCTGGGTGCAGGTACGTCCCGGAATTGGCATAATGGACCACACTCCGTGCGTTTGGATAGTTGGTCACTCCTTCATCCGGAGAGCGGTGCGGCTGCTCGAAAAGGATAACCAAGTGTTGCGCTCCCTCAACTGCGACCTACACTGGATCGGCGTGGGAGGGCTGTCCTTACTACGCCTACGCGATGTGATCCTCTATAACCTGCGGATCCGAGAGCTTCCCTCCCCGGACGTGCTTTTGCTGCACGTCGGTGGCAACGACCTGGTGCCCCTCGGCCGCAAGGCCCTCCGTCATAGGCTCGTGAACGAGCTCCTTCAATTGATGTCCTTTTTCCAGTCCGCGACGCTCATCTGGTCTGAAATAATCCCCAGGCACCGTTGGGCTGGGGACGGTAAATTTCAGGCAAAAAACTCCTCGGCGAGGAAGATCAACGCCAGTATCCGGGCCCTGGCTAAGTCCTGGCCCCGCCTCCATGTGGTCCGCCACGTTATGCTGCGCGCCCCTGAGTTATTCCATAAGGACGGAGTACACCTTTCCCAGTGTGGCACGAAGATCTTCATTCGAACCCTGGTTGAAGGCATAAGGGAACAGATCTCAGGGCTCTGAGTTAATCATACAGTTAAGGCTCCAGCGGGGCCCGGTCCAGTAATTCTTTCTTGCAGGTGGGGTGGGCGAGCAACTCGCTGGCCCTCTCGCCCTGGTGGCGTCTTGGTTCCCCTGCAAGAAGGTTGGATATCATGTATGCCATGTTACCCCTCAGAAATGATAACTAAATCAGATATTATGCTGGCTCAAGTGGTGTTTTGCATTATTTTGATATGGTACCTCTTGGGAGCCTGGGCCTGGAGTGTTCGATCCCCGGCTGGGGACTTTGGTGAGTGAGAAGCGGCCCAGGCCTACCCTGCGGAGGAATTTTTGCCCAGGCTGGGCTGAGTCGGAGCTAAGCTTGGTGTTCTCAGGGGTACAATGCTTGGAATGAATGTCTTAACCCGGCACCGCTGCGACGGAATGCCCCGCATTGGTGCTAACCAGAGCTCACCGGGTGGTGGGGGGCGGCCGAACTTGACAGCCGCTTGATTGTGTAAACTAATGCCCCCACCACCCGGCTGTAACAACGTAACCGTGGCCATAACAACCAAATAAAGATTTCGTTGTTATCCCACGCAAGTGATTTCGTCTATTCTTGGGGTGGGCTTTGATTGGTGGCCAGCAGAAGGCATGGGCGGGCTAGTGAAGAGCGCCGGCCGTGTAGGCCGGCGGCGACGTTAGCCCGGCCCAACGCCTGGCAGCCAATCGGAGCCCGCCAAGAGCCTCGGATGCCGGGGAGTGCAGCCACTCCCCGGCGGTCAGCACTCCCCCAGACTCACACCCAGTCTGGGGGAGGGCGTGCCCCGGCCATCTCGTCACGGGGTGGGAGTGTGGAGGACCATGGGGCCCTATCCCTGCCCCGGTTATTGAACGGGGGGCGTGGCGGCGTCCCGGGGGCGGGGCAGCAAAGGGGCGGGTCGGACCTTTCAAGAGTCCGACTTCGCGGGCTTTTTCGCCCTTTCCTGCTGCTGCCCGGCTCCTCGTTGGACGTCCCCCTCGCCCTGTGGTCCCGCGCTCGTGCCTCGGGAGAGGCTGGGAGACCGCTCGACATCTGGAGCGCTCTCGTCTTCCCGCTCGGATTAGCGGCAACTCACTCCTTGGGAGTGCACTCCGGCCCACACGGCGCCCCTCGCGCCAGCGGCCGTGAGATCGTGAGTATAAAGTTACCCCCACCCCACCCCACGCCACCCCCTCGCCCGCGCGCGCGCCCCTGCTTCCACGCGCTGCCGCGAGTACATAGCTCTTTTGGGTCAACCCGAGTCCCCCTTTGCCCCCCCCCCCCGCTCGCTGTCCCCTAAGCGGCCACGCGCTCGTCCCCGCCCGCGCAGACACTGGCCTGAAGCCCGCCGCGTCCCGGCTTCCCCGGTCCTTCTGCCCGCCCCCTTCGAGCACGAGAAGCCGCCAGACCCCCACCCGCCACCCCGCCGCCGAACAGTGAGGCTGCGCCAAGACCCGATCCCGCACGCGCCCCATCACCAGTAAACCCCCGCCCGGAAGCCGCCGCCGCCCCCTCACGCCCCGGCATTCTCCCCGCTCCTGGCCCTTAAAGCAGCAGTGCTCCGCGGCTTAGGCACCCCGCCGCCCCCGGCCCAGGCGGCCCGCGGTAGTGCGCTAGCCCCCAGCCCACGCGCCCCTAGAGCTCGCCGCTCGTCAGGTGCATAAGTAGTAGTGCCTGCGGCACCGGTACCTCGCCCCCCGCCGCCCCCGGCCACTGGCGCCGGTGGCGCCCGCGGAAGCGCACAAGCCCCCAGCCCACGCGCGGCACCGAGCGCGACCCCCCCCCCCCCAAAACCCCCACAGTCTGGGATTGCACAAAGTGAATTAAATGTACTGATTGCTGTGGAAACTAGCCTGGAAGTACTGTAATTTAGAAGAATACACAAGGGGGGGATACTAGTCTGTGTTTTGTTGTACCCTGTGCAATCAATGGAAATGTAGTGTATGGCTCACCTGTGCAATTAATGGAAGGTAGCGTGTACGACAGCTGAAGCTGATCTGTAGGTGCTGGTGGTTGAAAAAAGAAACACAGGTGGGGATACTGGTCTGTTATTTGTATTCCTTGGCAGGTGGACAGCGATCTATACCATCTAACCCTTCCCCCCAACCTCCCCCCGTGTGGGTGCAGCTGTAATCGAGAGGGGTAATTAGTGACGGTTAGGAAGTCATGGCACGCATGACAGCGGCTCAGATGTCGAATGTGTTACGAGTCTTGATGCAAAAATTAGGGGTAGAAGAGAGCGACCTACCCACCCCCACACCGAAGAGGCCCAGACCTAATAAAGGGGCGGCCAACAAGCGTGGCCAGGACAAGGGGGCTGAGACCGGCCAGGCGGGCAGGCGAGAGCCCACCGCCCCGGCCCTGCCGTGCGGCAGCGACGTGGTTCAGCCCCAAGAGGAGGGCCCGCAGCCGGGCCCGTCCACGGCCCCGGACATGGACCGCCAGGCGGTCCTGGTACCGAGGGAGGAGGCCCCTGCCCAGGCAGAGGACCCCGAACTCGACAGAGCGTTGGAGGGCGAAGATGCCAATTCCCTGGACCTCTTCTCGGTGGGGGAGGATGGAGCGGGTGAACCCAGCTCCGTGACCCCGGGGCAACGTGAACAGTATCTGGCGGGGCCTTCTGGCCTATACGAGAGGCCCCCTGTGGGTCTCAGCCACGAGGCCCTCGAAATGTGGAGGTCACACAGGGGTTTCTGGGTGCAACCGGCGAGAAGTACGCCACCACCTGGAGCGGGCCCGAGCGCGGTGGGGCCCGCCAGAGGGCTACCCAGCGCCCAGGCTGAGGAGCAGATGGAGCCTGCCCACACGGATAGCAGGAGTCCCTGCACACGGAGTAGGGACAGCGCAGGGGCCTCGGCGTTGGCACTCGCAGAAAGGGCTTTGGAAGGGGTAACCGTTCCCACAGCGGAGCGGCGGTCCCGCCCACCACCGCGAGTAATGATGAGGTCTGCACCGCCGAGCCCTGGATTGGGACTTCCCGGGCCCCCCGCGGAGCGGTGGGGAGGTTTCGAGGATCCTGAGGGTACCCCCTTTAGAGGCCCACCAGGTAGGGGGCCGAGGGGAATCGCGTCGTTTAGTTGTTACGGGCCACCCGACTACAGGTCACCCTGGGACCGGGCTAGGGAGGACACTATCGGGCCCTGGGGATATCACCAGATAGAGGAGGACTCCCTGTGGCGTTTTAGCAGCTCGGGGGGCTGGCAGAGGGTGAGAAGCGACCCAGAGCCCCTCGCTATGGGCGCGTCAGTTGGAAGAGATAAACGGGTTGTGGAGGCGGTGCGAGCCGCAAATAACGAGACTCGGGTAGAGCCCACAGGGGGGAGTCCCCCTCCCACAGCGCCTGGAAAAGAGAAAGAGCCAATGCCCAAGAACGTGGCGCCAGCCGTGCCACCCCCGAAGGCTCCTGAAGGTGAGCAACCGGTCCCGCCTGTGCCACAAGCGCCGGGGTCCTCACCAGACCCAGTGACTGTTGCGAGTGTGGGTGGTGTGAGTTGCTACATAAGCGATCATGTGCCTGAGGAGACGAAGGCGAAAGTTAGGAAGGGCGAGTATGTTGATATATTCTCATTGATCAAGGCGGAGTTTAGCGACCTGCTAGTGCAGGACGAGAAATTAAAAGCGAAATTGCCCTCGATAGAAAAGACTATGTCCAATTGGGTGATGGCGTTCACTGTTTATGCCTCCATCCTCCTGGAGGCCGGGACGGCCTGCGGGCCCGGACTTATGGTTTACATCAATACCATTTGGGCAGCAAGCAAGAAACACGGGGCCCGCCCGGCGCTGGCTTACGACGAGGATTTCAGGAGGAAGAGACAGAGGGACCCCACCATTAGATGGGAACAACGGCACAGTGACTCCTGGCTGGAGCACATTACCAACTCCCTGGTGCCCTCCTCCTCCAGCGGGGGAGGAGGGGCGGGGGGGAGCCAGTCCTTTCGGAACAGCGCAAAGAAACAGGTATGCAACCTGTTTAACAAAGGGGCGTGCCAAAAATCAGCCCACTCGTGCAAATACAAACATGCATGCGCGTTCTGCGGGGGACTGTACCACTCCGCCTTGCGGTGTTTCCGGAAACCAAAAACTGACCCGAAAGGGGAACAGAAAGGTGACCCTCCTCAACGGAAATAAGAGTGGGGTCACGGGGGGCCCACCTTCGGCCCCCCCGGCCCTACCTACACCTCTGAAGTTACCGCAACTGTTTGCCCTCCTACTGAAGTACCCCGACCGGGCCGCGGCGTACTTCTTATGGGCCGGGTTTTCACAGGGTTTTAGGATCCCTGCGGTGGGAGTGGCCGGAGGGAGCTCGTGCAAGAACCAGGTGTCCCTCCTTCAAAACACCGCAGCGGCCCGTGTAAAAATAGGGAAGGAAATGGCACTGGGGAGGATTTCGGGGCCCCACGCGACCCCCCCTTTTCAAAATTTTGTGTGTTCTCCCTTGGGTTTGGTGCCAAAAAAGGAACCCGGGCAGTTCCGATTGATACACAATTTATCCTCCCCTTTCGGTGCTTCCGTGAACGATGCGATCGATCAGTCTTTCTGTTCGGTGGCATACACCTCGTTTGATGAGGCTGTCGATAAAGTGCGAGCCTTGGGTAGGGGGGCCCTCTTGGCAAAATGCGACATCGAGTCGGCATTCCGCCTCCTGCCGGTGCACCCGCAGGACTATCGGCTATTGGGGTTCCAATTCGAAGGTAGTTTCCATTTCGACAAGTGCATGCCGATGGGGTGCTCCGTGTCTTGTGCCTACTTCGAGAAGTTTAGCACTTTCTTGGAGTGGGCGGTGCGGAGAAGGGCCCACTCCAATGACATTTTGCACTACCTGGATGACTTCCTGATGGCCGGGGCTCCGGCGTCGTCGGATTGCGCCTCACTCCTGACGGCGATGCAGAGTGTAATGGATGACCTGGGGGTGCCCCTGGCACCAGAGAAAACAGTGGGCCCAGCAACAAAGCTGGACTTCCTGGGGATCACTATTGACTCAGAGGCGGGCACCTGCTCCCTCCCGCGGGACAAGGTGGAGGCATTTAAGACAAGCATAGACCAGTGCCTGCGGGCAAAGAAGGTCACGTTGCACCAGTTACAGACGTTGACCGGTCAGCTGAACTTTGCCCTACGGATAATCCCTGCCGGTCGCCCCTTCCTGAGAAGCATTGCTAGGGCCATGTCAGGCCTGACTAAAAGGGGTCACCATACTAGGTTGTCACAGGAGGTGAAGGGCGACATGGCCATGTGGCGCGCCTTCCTCGAAAAGTTCAATGGCGCTGTGATTTGGCGAGCCCCCACTGTGGACAGTCCTACCCTCGGCCTAATGACCGATGCCGCGGGGACCGTGGGGTTTGGAGCAATCCTGGGAGATAAATGGGCCATGGAGCCGTGGCCCGCCGAATGGCATAATTTGGGCCTCACGAAGAATTTGGCCTTTCTGGAACTATTCCCGATCGTGGTTGCCACAGAGATCTGGACTCCGCTATTTGCCAACAGAACGGTGGTTTTCTGGTGCGACAACATGAGCGTGGTGTGGAGTGTGAATAATCAGCGCGCGACGTGCAAATGGGTGTTGCGCCTCCTGAAGAGGCTGGTGTGGCTGGCATTGGTGAACAACATTGATTTTAGTGCCAAGCACGTTCCTGGTTTAGAAAATAACGCTGCTGATGCTCTCTCCCGTTCCAAGATGCAGGTGTTCCGCCAGCTGGTGCCGACTGCAGAGGGGCTGAGAACTCCCGTGCCCGCGGAAGTTTGGAACATTGGAGTCCCTGGCTCCCAGACTGGGTGGCAGCAGCATTGGCCCCCCGCACCAGGGTCGCCTACGCGGCTTCAGTAACTTTGTTCATGCGCATAGCGGGGCTGCAGTGGGGGGATATGTGGTCTGTACAGCATGTGGCCTTATTCTTGTCATGGCTGAGGGATAACGGTCGTCCCCCATCAGCCGCGCGGCGACACCTGGCGGCCCTCAGCTTCTACGAGCGTCTCAACGAGATGCCGGGCGCGTCCTCCTCATTTTTGATTAAAAAAGCGCTTAAAGGGTGGGAGCGCGAACATGTGCGCGCGCCGGACTCCAGGCTCCCCATCGACGCGGCTCGGCTGATCCAGATACTCGCCTCCCTCCCCGCAGTCTGCGCTGGCATAGATGAGACTCTGCTTTTCTCCTTAGCTTTTTCCTTGGCGTTCTATGGCGCTTTCCGCGTGAGCGAATTGGTAGCGGCCTCTAAGACGTGCCCCACGTCAGGCCTGCTGTGGCGCTACGTGAGCCTCTCCAGCGACCGCCTCGTGATCACCCTCCCTAGGAGCAAAACTGACCAACTCGGGCGCGGCGCCGTTATCTCCCTGGGCAGGGCCCCCGGTCTTTCCTCTTGCCCGGTGGGGCTTTTCGAGCGCTATAGTGCGGTCCGGCCCTACAGGGCAGGCCAGCTCCTGCTTCATTTGGATACCTCCCCCCTCACCAGGTTCCAGTACGAGGCCCTCTTGTCCCTCGCAGTGCGCTCCCTGGGTTGGGATCCTCGGGCATTTACCTCGCACTCCTTTAGAATAGGCGCAGCGACAACGGCGGCCCGAGCGGGCGTCCCCCTACGGGACATTAAAGAAATTGGGAGATGGAAGTCGGATGCAGTACAAAGCTATGTGCGTCCTCATTAAGGTGGTGCCCCACGGGGCTGAGACGGGATTTAACAATGTCTGTTCTTCCTTCCTATCCTGCTGTTTGTTTTACTGTCTTCTGTATCTGGGTGCAGGTGCAGCCAGGAATTGACATAATGGACCACACGCCGTGCGTCTGGATCGTGGGTCACTCCTTCATCCGGAGAGCGGTGAGGCTGTTGAAAAAGGACAACAAGGTGCTGCAGACCGTCAACTGTGACCTACACTGGATCGGTGTAGGAGGGCTATCCTTGCTACGGCTACGCGATGTGATCCTTTATAACCTACGGATTCGGGAGCTTCCTCCCCCTGACGTGCTTTTGCTGCACGTTGGGGGCAACGACCTGGTGCCCCTCGGCCGCAAGGCCCTCCGCCAAAGGCTCGTGAACGAGCTCTTGCAGTTGATGTCTTTCTTCCAGTCCACTACGCTCATATGGTCTGAAATAATCCCCAGGCACCGTTGGGCTGGGGACGGGAAATTTCAGGCGAAGAACTCCTCGGCGAGGAAAATCAACGCTAGTATCCGGGCCCTTGCCAAGTCATGGCCCCGCCTCCATGTGATTCGCCACGTTATGCTACGCGCTCCTGAATTATTCCATAAGGACGGAGTGCACCTCTCCCCGTGCGGCACGGAGATCTTCATACGAACACTGGTTGAAGGCATAAAGGA
>JASBQJ010406156.1:0-13367 GCA_030264955.1 Desmognathus apalachicolae | reverse complement strand
CTGTCTCTTTGTTAGTGTCATGCATGGTTTTAACGGCATCTTTACCGTTCTGGATTGCCCTTGGGTGCTGATTTGTTTTCAGTTAGGTATGCAAAGTATAAAAATCACCTTTTTAGCTGGAACCTGCTTAAAACTCAACAAATAAATGAACACACAACCTGTGTGAAATTTAGAAGGTGTGGTCTGAACTTTCACTATTCAAGGGTAGTGCAAGTATTTCTGAAGCCTTGTGCAGTGTGCCTTTCTGGAGCAAATTACAAATACACCCTGTGAAAATATATCTGAAAAGACCATCATGTGATATATATTGAGAAATCGTATTCTTTCCTTCTGTACATATGCATATACATGTTAAAACAAAATCACTAATATTTACTGATTGCAAGATCGATGGCTTTCTAATTGTTGGTGATTTTAATGCACAGATTAGCAAGGGTAAAACGAACTCACATAATGAATTGTTAGATGAGATCCTGGGTGTGCAGGAATTTGTGGGAGAAGTTCTCGGATCTGAGAAAGTGGGTCTTTGTCTTTTTAATTGGATGGAGGAGCTGAATCTGAGAGCCCTTAATGGACGATGTAAATCGCACCAACCGGCCAAACCTACACATCGGTCATTCCAGGTGCCATCTCATATTGATTATGTAATATTATCTGATAATATGTGGCGGTATGTGCCGGACTTATGTTTATCATCCTTTATCGGGAGTGATCACGGTAAAATCAAATTTTTTTTGGCTAGGTCTAACTCCAATAATATAACTAATGAAGGTGGTAGCGGAGTGGAAGCAGAGTGGCCGTCTACGGCCGTTTTTCTCTCAGTATTTGCTGCGGCTCTTGGCACTTTTGAGCTGTGTCACCTGTGTGCGCTTTCTGAGCAGCCTACTTGTTTATCTTCACTGCGTGTGAGCGCCTTTCATCTCAACGCGCTTGACTCTGGGTCAACCAGGCGACCCCAGCTGAAGCGCTCTTCAGGTCAAATTCGACTGTCTCATCAGCGCAGCGTGTGAGCTGCCCTTCTGATTTCATCATTTGCAACGTGTGAGCACTTTTTTCTTTATTGTGCTCTGGGTCAACCAGGCGACCCCAGCTGTAGCACTCTCCCTATCAGGACTGCAATCTCCAGAGTGCATCGGGCGTGCTGCCCCCTCCCCCCTGCCGCTGACACGCCTACTACCCTTTACATCTAGCACTTATAAGTGCTGGGTAGAGCGTGAGCGGAGTGGAAGCAGAGTGGCCGTCTAAGGCCGTCCTAGGCCGATTAAGGCTGGGCTGGGTCAGCCCTCTTTCATCTGCAACTCGTATTTGGTGAGTGAACATTCCTTCGAGTTTGTGTTTTCGGTCACTCTCCTAAGCCGGATTAGTGTTGTGTGGAATTGCTAGCATGGTGTATACCAGAGCCGACTCAAAAAAGAAAGTAGACGGAAGCTTGTCGGCTAGTGCAAGCACCCCTCAGACAAAGGGGCAAGTTCTGATACATTCCTTTTTTCCTACGAATATGGTAAAATCTTCAGGAAACGCTTCAGGTGGGCAAGTAGAAAATTTAAATTGCCCCCTGTATGATGTAGGTGAGAATAATTTACCTCAAGATTTTCAAGGGAATGTGATGGAAGATGTAATTGCTGAAGGATCTGCCCAATTGTTCGAACGTTCGTTCGGCCAAAAGGAAGTTGACTTATCGGTGAATATTTCAAATGACATATTGGAAATTTTAGAAATTGCCTCTCCCTTGAAAGATCTGGTGGAGGGTAACTCAATCCCACCGGCGCAATTAGTGTCGGGTGAAAACTTAGAAGACAGGGTAGAGTCAATGGAACGTCCACATCAATCAACTTCAGTTATTCAGGAAGTCATGAACTCTCCTTCACTATCTATCACTCCAGCTTCTATTGAGGCTGAGACACAGAATAAACCAACGGGTGATTCCATCATTTCCCCTCAAATGGAAGCTCTAGATAGAATTTCGAAGGCGTTAAACAAACTAGCCGACTTATTTGTGGAACAGAAACATGCCACTGATCGTCTGGACTCCAGACTTTTGGACTTTCAATCGATTACCAATAAAAACTTTGGGTTAATTAGGGCGGCACTCTCTGAAAGAGGGAAGCAAATGGAAGAAATTTTGAAAAAAGAGGATGAGTTAAAAAAAATCAGCCAAAATGATCATTCTTTAATTATCCAAAGCAATAAGGAAATAGTAAAAATGAACTCGACTATTACTATCATGGAAAAACAAGTTACAAAGAATTCCGAAGTTGCCTTGAAATCTCTGGCGGCGCTGAAATCTGTGGACTCGAAATTGTCTAATTTGTTGTCAGAATATCGTACGGCCACCAAAGATTTTACTGAGGGAAGACCTATTGAATCAAGCAGTACGGATCCAGTTCTAACTCAATCATTGTCACCCCCTTTGCTTGCCCCTTCTATGATGGGTGGTCAGAGAAGCTCTCCCGTCAGTCACCATCTTACGTTTAATCAGAATGAGAAATCTCTAGCACAAGGGCAAACACGTTATCAGTCGGATCAGAACCTGGCGGCAAATTCATTTAGACAGGGACTTATTCCTCAAAAAATCGCTCCTGTTCGAATGAATACTGGTCAACAGACGAGAAGGTCTTTCAGTAATTTCAATTCCCTATCTTTCCTCCCCCTGTTTCCGGAAGAGGATGGTTATCTCACTCGATCTTTTAATAAAAAGGCTTTTTTAGATCTATGCCAGATTTGCTTCTCTCTGAGGAATATCCAACCTGCTGACATTCTGAGAATGTCTTACTCAGAATGGGATAAGTGGTCAATAACAACTAATATTACATTTTCTGATGGCAACATTGTAGAGTTGATTTGGTCAAACCGGGATTTCTTCCTTTCAAAAGGGATAGAAGTCCTATCTATGCGACCTTCCGACCATGGATTACAAGATGGTGATAAGAATGGACAGGCTATCCGTTCAACCTCTCGGAACCCAGTCTGGTCAATAAACCCCATGGCTCCTTCAGGGCCATCTATTCATCCATCTGACTTGACATGCCCTAGTGTCCATCTTTCTATGCCGCCTGCGGGGAGTAATCCATTGGAAGAGTTAGTCTGGGAAAAGAACGCTGAGGGTTTGGCTGTAAATGATAATCCCGTACCACCTGTTGACTATCGAGTACAGAAAAACACAGAATATAAAGATCTATTTTTGCATAGTATTTCTAAAATGAACATTGCAATGGAAGCTCTGGCGGATTTGGGAATGGCAATTGCGGCTGACTCAAGCGCCAGGAGTGTTTGTACGGCCACTAAGGCACCCTAGCACTTTTGATAATTCGCTTAAATTTTTATCATGGAACTGTGCGGGCTGGAAAAACCTACAAGCTGAACAACCGTGGAATTTAATAGAGGCAGCGGATTTGGTTTTTCTTCAGGAAACCTGGGCTACTGTACCTTTGGAAATGGAAGGCTTTCATTGTTTTTCACAACATGCTGGGACTTCCACAATGGGCCATAATAAGGGAGGTTTGGCCATCCTACTGAAACTATCCTCACATGGCCGACCTGATAAAATTTGGGCCGACATTAATGGCATCATTGCTCTGAGAATTTGTTTTCCAGGTAATAGAGCATTAATTGTAATAAATGCTTATTTTCGTCCAGCTTACCTAATAGCTCCAGTTCTAGGTGAATTTTTTAGAAAAATTAGTTCTTTTTTAGAATATTTAAATGATTTTTTTGGTAATGATATTTGGGTGTGGGGTGGTGATTTTAATTTAAAAATGTGTAATCCTCTCCTTTATGATGAAGAGGATGAGCTGTATTCTTCCCTGCCGGATTGGAATATACCTCCAGAGGTACTTGTGTCACGCCCAACCAAGGTGGAAAATGAGTTCGCCAAGATAATCAGTTCTTATAACTTCACTCCTGTTGGTGGGCGTTTTGGGCAATCTTCAGTTGACAGCTTTTCTTTTAAACGCGGCATTTGCCGCTCTTATATTGACCATTTCTTTGTGAAAACAACCTTTTTTGAAAATATAAAGGGCTTTGAAATCATATGGACTGAACATAGTGACCATGCTTTACTTGCAATGAAATGCATACTGGACTTTGCGGGGAATAACATCAATTCTCTTGAAAAAACGGATGCTGTGGTAATAAGAAATGAGTGTAAAATTAATTGGAGGTATTGTGATTCTGAATTGTTTAACCTAGAGTTAGAGAAATTGGTCTATGCATGGGATGATAGGCTTGGTGAGAATTATGATGGGTTACTGTCTAATTATGCTGACTTATGCTCTCAGGTAAACCGTAGGATTACACATACAGTCTATAATGAAAGACAGGTTTTAGTCCAGCGTAAAAGAGTGAACAACTGGTTCGATAGAGAATGTAAGAGAGCTAGGGCTTCTGTGTGGAAATTGATGAGACAGAGGGATAAAGGGGATGACCGGGCTAAGGAAATATTGATTAATGTGAAAAGGGATTATTGTCTTCTTATAAAAAACAAAAAGAATGATTTCTTAACTTCTCGAAGAGAACTCATTAATAACCTTCTCCGGCAAAAAGATGCTCGAACCTTTTGGTTAATGATAAATGACATTGCCTTCCCCTTGGAAAATAAACCTCCGGATGCCTATATTCCTCCCTCAATTTGGATCGCCCATATTGGGTCGTTATATGGGGCAATAGATAGCACTATGTCGATGCAGGATTATACAAGTCACGCTTGGTCCATTACCCCGTCGGCAATTATGGAGTCTATGAACAAAATAAATCCCTCAAGGGCCGCCGGTCCGGATGGGATCCCGCCGATATGTTGGCTAAAAAATAAACGGGCCTGGATTAAGGTGATGGCACCGACAATTACCTACTGCCTCTCCAATCATATTATACCGGACAGTTGGAGAGGGAGTATTTTGTTCCCCCTATTTAAAAAAGGCAAAAAGACCGATCCGACTGCCTATCGAATGTTAGCGTTATTAGATGCGGGAGGTAAATTATTTGCGAAGACTTTATTGCAGGACCTTCAAAAGTGGGTAGATGAGAACAACATTCTCCCTATGTCCCAAATTGGGTTTCGAGCTGGACACTCGACTTGTGATAACTGTCTAATTTTAGATCTTGTGTTGGAGAAATATGTGGGGAAAAAAAACTATGCGGTATTTGCTTGCTTTATCGATTATAGTAAAGCCTTCGACCAAATTTCAAGATCTATCTTATGGAAAAAATTGCAAAAATTAAGATGTCCAGAAGGTTTATTGGGGGCGATTCGACTGTTATACTCACAGACTTGGGCAAAAGTGAGGTGGGGCCCACAAGGTGAATTGACAAGTACCATTAAGACCCACGAAGGACTGAAACAAGGTTGTGTCCTTGCCCCCCTTTTATTTAATATTTATGTTTCCGACCTTTTTGCTTTGCCTGCGCTTATGGATGGTTTTAGTCCAAAGATGGGAGGCTCCCCCATTAATGTATTAGCCTACGCTGACGACATGGTCATGCTAGATTTGACCCCAGGTGGGTTGCAATCAAAACTGAACTTTCTCCGAGAGTACTGCTTACAAAATGTGATTACAATTAATCTAGCAAAAACGCAAATTGTTGTCTTTGGCAAGCAGCCGAAAAACTGTGCGTGGTTCATTGGCCCCGCGAAAGTAGAGGTAGTAGTGCAGTACAACTACCTTGGCCTTGAATTCTCCCGAAATAGAAAATGGTCGGGACATCATAGCAAATTAAAAACCAAACAAATAATCTCCTCTAATGCCCTGATTAAGTTAAAATACGCTGGAGTAGTATCAGATCCATTAATGGCCAAAAAAATATATTTGACAAAATGGGTGAATTGTCTCCTATATGGTTGTGAAATTTGGGGCTGGGAATCACAAGACCTGATCATGAAATGGGAGAGAGAATTCTGGAGGAGAATGCTGGGATTCCCTGCTAGCGCTTCCATGTGGGCATTTTTCCTAGATCTCGACTTGGTGCCGATCAACGTGCGGATTGACATTCGCATTTTGAAATTTTTTGTAAATAATATTCGGAATGAGAACAAACTGCTGTCTGTATGTTTATATGACGCGCTTTCATCGAAGTTAGGTTCGGATTATATATCTCATTTGAATGCAATCTGTGTGAAATACGGCTTATTGTTGAGTGGGGCCAAACTAGATATGTATAATATTGAAAAATTGGGGAATTACAGAGAAAAGATGGAAACAAAATCTTTTTCTATCATTTGGGAAAAATGTTTAAAACTATCCACCTTGTCAAACTACTGTGTAATAAAAACTCATAAAGGAATTGCCCCGCTACTTTCACAGTGTGGGAGTTGGAAAATCCTCCGATGTTTATTAAAAGTACGTTACGGCACGTTACCAGTTATGGGTTTCACTCTGGCACAATTAAAAATTGGTAAAGAGGAGAGATTCTGTTCGTACTGTATGGACTGCATTGATGATATTGCTCACTTATTTGTGTACTGTCCGCAATTGAATCAATTGCGACAAAGATGGCTTAATGTCTTTTTTGTGAATAATGCTGTTAATTTGCACTTAATTTTAATGGAGGAAAATTCTTCGATGTTAATTAGGATATATATTTTTTTAAAAGAGAGTTTTAATTTAAGAGGGGTTTTAATCTGATATTGATATGTTATGTTTTGTAACTATATGCTGAAATATGCAATAAAGTTTATATTCTAAAAAAAAAGTTAAAAATTGTGAACGCAGGCCACTAGGGGGCGCCGGGATGATGGCTGCCTGATCTGTGAGCTCCTTCCCCCCACACGGCCTCTATAACAAAAAAGATGTTAAAAATAGCGCAAAACCTCGGGGAAAACATATGGATAGACGGCGGATACGATAGGCCATGAGTGGTAAAGCTTTCAGAAGATAACTCGAGAGATTGACAGAGCTGAACCGGGCTTCCAGACCCCCCCCCAGAATCCAAGATGGCGCCTGCCAGTGAGTTGATTGTGTAGCCGCCAAAGCCCACGCACGGAAAAAGCCCTGCGCGACCCACAGCAGAGCAGAGGACACACGGGATAGAGGTGCCGCGCCTGGACCCCTCCGGAGGCGGAACGGATCCTCGCCGACGGCGAAACAACAAGGGCCGGGTGCACGCGCTCCCCTCCCCGCCGCCCCCCCCCCCCTCGCCATCCGCCATCTCCGAGGCCGGGCGGGAGGCATCCGAAGGACACCGTGGGGAGGAGAAAGCAGAGAGAACCCGCAGGAGCGGCACGACGGGGACCAAGGTGACCCGACACACGGAGACATAAGCGGACTGAGTGTGAAGCAAAGGGAGAGAGAGCGGAACGATCGCCAACAACGACGTCACACGGAGGTGAGGAGTCGGGTGTTGGGGGGCCCGAGTGACAAATAGGGGCCCTGTACCTGAGTTAGACTCTCAACTACCACGAGTGCCCAGGCGAGATTGGTGGGGTCCCCCACCCCACTCCACCCTCCACGCACAGTGACTGCAGAGTGAGGAGCTGAGCAGTATAAAAAGAGGCTCTAGAACCGCAGGAGCACACCCTGACTGTCCCGCTGAGAAGTAGTGTCTTTGCTCCACGACGTGTAAACTCAGCAGGGTGCACGGGCGGTGGTGCACGAATGGTGGGGAGCAAAAATAGTGGAGCCAAAACTCAAGGGCGAAAGAAGCAGGAGAGGGCGAAGACAAGGGGTGAGGCATTGGAGCGTCGGGACCCCAAGATGGCGGAAAAACGGCCAACCCCAGAGGATGAATGGACTGGCCCGCTAACCAAGCGCGACATCGGGATGCTTAATAAAAACATCCTGGCGCTGAAAGACGATTTTACAAGCCTGCTGCGGACGGAACTAGCCTCCCTCCGGGAAGAGATTCATACAGATCTGAAACAGGTGCGAGATACAGTTTCAAGTGTAGAAACGCGGGTGGAGAGAGTGGAGGAGGCACAGGCCACGACAACAGGGCTGGTACAAGAGTCAAGGGGCGAATTACAAATCTTGAAAGAAACAGTGGCCTCCTTGGAACTTAAGTGTGAGGACTTAGAAAACCGCTCACGCCGCTATAATATACGCATCAAAAACCTGAAAGAGGGAGCAGAAGATGGAGACCTGGTGGCTTGCATGAAGGAACTGGTTGCCACAGTGGGGTGCGCCGAGGTTGTTGATGACATCCATTTCGACCTGATACACAGAGTGGGTCCCCCAACGCGGAATCTAGGAGGGCGCCCACGTGATATTTTGTTGAAGCCCCATGCCTTTCGACACAAAGAAAAAATTCTACTGGAAGCACGCAAGAAAGAAAGCTGGGACCTGAGGGGCTCCAAGATATCCATTTATCAAGATATGGCGCCGGCCACACTAGCCAGGAGAAGAGAATGGCGGGAAATAACTGAGTGTCTGCGGAAGAACGAGATGAAATATAAATGGCTCCATCCTTTTGGCCTACAGTTTGACAAATTTTCTGTGCATACGTTTGAGGAAGGGGCGGATGCGGTCAGGGCGCTGTTTGATGCCACAGTTGAGAAATGGCAGGGTCCCAGAGACTTGGTGGGCATTGGAGGGAGACGAAGAAGAGGCTCACGTGCCTTTCATAGAAATGAACACCCCGAGAACAATGACTAAATGATCCTAACACCTGGAAGTGAGGAAGTAGGAGATACAGAAATCACGAAGCCTATTGAACAAAAGACAAGAGAATTTGATATAACTGGGTGGAGTGGGTAATGTATTACAACCAGGTGGAGCGGATGAATCTTGATATGAACTCAGAAAGCAAGTGACTATGAGAGGGTGGTATTATAAGGAGAACACCATTGGACGGGGTGGTCACATATTTTATGACCGGAGAGGTCGTGAAGGAATGGGGCTAATGCGCTATGGGGGGAGGAAGGAGGGCGGTTGGCTGTCGGTTGTTTGAAACAAAGAGTTTGAGGTCAGAAAGATTTTGTTTGTTAAAATTTGAAGAGTTAACATCTAAGTGCTATAATAGAATGGAGGCCAGGGGGGGATAGGCACCCTGGTGGTATTTTGGTCCAAAGAGAAGTGTGTAATCAAATCCACGACCAATTGGTGGGTGGATTTCTCGTTCGGACACAAGTTTTGGTTTAGGTGTAGGTTTGAAGTGTATGAGTGGGTGTGTTTAGGTGTTGGATGAGTGTTAGTTTAAGTAGTGTGAACAGTGGTGAGGTAGTGAGTTGAAATGGGGGTGATTAGGTATACCACATATAATGTGAGAGGGCTAAATAACCCTGTGAGGCGGAAGCTCTTGCACACACATCTGCGTTCTAATGGGGGTGGAGTGGTCTTTCTCCAAGAGACACACCTGAATGGAAGTGATTTACACAGGTTGAGTAGTCCCACCTTCCCACAACAATTTCACTCGCAAGCAAGGAAGAAAAAAGGGGGAGTGACGATTCTTATACACAAACACCTAGATTTCAGATTGGAGGACACCCTCAAAGATAAAGAGGGTAGATTTATTGCGATCAAGGGGACACTTAACAATGACAAAGTGACGTTGGTCTCAGTATACGTTCCCAATTCCGGTCAGAATCAGTTCATCCAGACCCTCCTGTTAGATTTGGCACAATTCATAGAAGGAGCGGTGATCATGGGTGGGGATTGGAACACGGTAATTGATGCAAAATTAGACAGATCCACTGGCAAGTTTATCCAGGCCTCAACCCTCTCCAAAGTAGCCAAGGCCAGATTTAAGTCATTGGGACTGATTGACATTTGGCGAGATATGTTTCCACAGCAAAGAGATTATACCTGCCATTCGGTAGCGCATAAGACATACTCCAGAATTGATGCGATTTATATTTCCAAGACCATACAACATAATGTGCGTAAGGCAGAAATTGATGTGGGCATCATGTCAGATCACTCCCCAGTATTTGTGGAGATAGAAGAGGGGCAGACCAAACAGGGTGATAGGGGAAGGACATGGAGATTCGACTCCCACCTGCTACAGAGGGAAGAGACAGTGACAGAAATTGGAAACTGTATTCAGGATTATTTTGCAGTGAATGATACACCAGACGTCCCCACACCAATGATCTGGGACGCATTTAAAGCGGTGTTAAGGGGAGATTGTATCAGAATCGGAGCCAGAATTAAAAAAGAAAGGGAAAAAGAGACACGGCGGTTAAAAACTGAAATTCAGAAACTTGAGAAACTACATAAAGATAAAGGGGCCCAAGCAATATACCGAAAGTTGACACACATCAGAGGGCAGCTCAAGTTAATTTTAACCGAGAAAACTGAGAGAGCCCTATTGTACACGAAGCAATCATATTATGAAGGCAGCAACAAGGCGGGAAAACTCCTAGCACATGCCCTTAAGGCTAAACAGAACAAAGCGAGAATAGGAGTGATACATACAGAAGAGGGGGGTCAGGCAGTGGAAGACAAAGACAAGTGCCAAGAATTTGCAAACTTTTATGAAAAGCTGTATGAGAATGAAGAAGTCAGACAAGAAGACCAGAAAATATATCTGGATAACATTGTCCTGCCGCACCTAACAGACGAACAGGCAGCAGGATTAGAGGGAGATATTCGGAAGGAAGAGATCCTAAATGCAATTAGTGCCTTAAAAACTAACAAAAGTCCGGGCCCCGATGGGTTAACGGCCTCCTTTTATAAACAATATGGCAGAGAATTACTGCCATACCTTTTAAGAACTTTTAATGAGATTAGGGAAAGTGGCAAATTACCACCATCTATGACGGAAGCGTTAATATCCCTGATTCCTAAACCAGGAAAAGACAGCTCCAAATGCTCTTCATATAGACCAATTTCTTTATTGAATTTAGATGTAAAGCTATTTACCAAGATATTGGCAAAAAGATTGGAAGTGCTAATGCAGGGCTTGATTGATCCAGACCAAACGGGGTTTATAAAACATAGGAACGCGTTTGATAACACCAGAAGGATTAATCTTCTAATTGACATATTGCTAAAAGAGAAAATACCGGGCCTACTTCTCTCCCTAGACGCTGAGAAAGCGTTCGATAGGGTTAATTGGAATTTTTTGCGGTTGACACTTGAAAAATTTGGCTTTGGCCCGATATTCCAAAAAATGATTTTTGCTAGCTATATGACGCCCACTGCTAAAATTGGCGTAAATGGAATGTACTCTAGAAATATCGGGCTAAAACGGGGCACGAGGCAAGGGTGCCCTTTGTCCCCCTTGTTATTTGCGCTTTACATGGAACCTTTTGCACAAGCAATACGTACTAATCCAGGCATAAAAGGGATAAAGTCAGGCCCAGACGAATTTAAAATTTCATTATTTGCTGATGATGTGATCCTTTCAATAACAGACCCTATAAACACAACACAGGCGGTAATGGAGGCTTTGGGCGAGTTTGGCAAAATTTCAGGGTTTAAAGTGAACACCGACAAATCCGAGATTTTAAATATAAACATGCCACAAGCGATGTGTGCTAATTTGAAAACATTAGCCCCATTTCATTGGGCCAAGGACAAAATCAAGTATTTGGGAATCTACCTGGCTGCGGACCCTAAACAATTGTATAAAGTAAATTATCCTAGATTATTTGAAACAATCAATAAGGATTTACATAGCTGGACTCAATTACACATCTCATGGCTTGGTCGTATTAATGCAATTAAGATGAATGTTGTCCCTAGGCTCCTATATGCATTCCAGACACTTCCATGTAGAGTACCAAAGCAAGAAATCATAGCCCTGCAAAAACGTGTAGCGCATTTTATCTGGGGCGGGAAAAAACCACGAGTAGCTAGGGCAGTGATTCTTAGAGACAAAGGAGAGGGGGGCCTGGGTTGCCCAGACATATTAAGATACTATTACGCGGTCAATCTAAGAATGATGCGGGAGTGGTTGTTACTAGAGACTGAAAAAAATTGGGTGGTGTTAGAGCACGACCAAGCGAAAACACATTTATGGTCTCAACCCTGGTTGGAAAAAACGAAGAGATCTAAGAGACTACAGAATTCGATGTCAGCGGCGGGGATTCTGGAGGCTTGGGACGCGGTGGCAATACCATGCAGACTCACGACCTTCCCATCTCCACTGACACCTATATGTTGCAACCCTGATTTCACCCCGGCCCTGACATCAGCTTGTTTTGAGAAATGGGCCAATAATAACTGCAGAACGATTGGTGCACTATTCGACCAAGATCAGATTAAGTCGTTCATAACTTGTAGAATACAATTCGGCCTAGTGGAGAGTGATAGATTTGCATATACACAGTTGAGACATTATATTATGAACAAAGCAATGAGACTGGGTGCTATTAGGGAGAAAACCCCCTTTGAGAAACTGTTAGAGTCTGTGGACAGCGACACGAAACTTATCACAAGGCTATATAAACTATTGGGAGACCTTCGACCCCCCCCTGAGGTTTCCCCAAGGAATAGGTGGGAGGACGACTTGGGAATTGTCATTTCAGAGAAGGAGTGGGCTAAACTGTGGAGAAACCATAATAAATGGTGTAGAGCGTTACCAGCGAGGGAGACACTGACGAAAGTTATATACAGATGGTACCTCACGCCAAAAAAGCTACACGCAATGTCAAGCCATATCTCAGATAGATGTTGGAAAGGGTGTGGAGAGAGCGGAAGCTATATGCATATGTGGTGGGAGTGTCGTGTGATACAGCAATTTTGGAAAGAGGTGTTCAAAGTGATGAGTGGGATTTTGGGAAGAGAATATAACCCGAGCCCGGAAGAAGTTTTGTTGGGGATGAGTAGTGCAAATAAGATCAAATTGAATGAAAACATGAACAGCCTGCGAGCAATACTATTGGTGGCAGCGAAACAAATTGTGGCCCTGCGCTGGAAGGCAGTTACCCAGCCGAATCTACAAGACTGGTGGAACAAGGTGTGGTTCCATATCGCAATGGACAAAATATGGCACTCAACTGAAGGGAAAATGGATCAGTATTACAAAAAATGGGAACCCGTCTTTGACTATTTGGGAAAGAAAAAATATAATGTGACATGTCCGCAATCTCTTAAAGCTTTGCATATTTATGTACCATGAAGATAACGAAGACGTGATCTGTAACTTGGAATGTATTGTAAGGGGAAGAGGGGAAAATGGAGAACCCGGAAAGAGAGAGAGACAAAGGAGCGAATGTAAGCGGAGCAGAGAAGTGTGTAGGAGTGGGAGAATTTAAAAGAAGTGAAGGTGGTATGTGTGAGTGGGATGAGAATGAGTGTGAATGGTGAATATATATGGGAAGAAATATTAATGTTTTTGATTTGTTTTTGTAATGTTTTTTGGAAAATGATTTTGGAAAATAATAAACAGAGTTATATAAAAAAAAAAATGCTAAGGGGGAGGTAATGCAGGGAAGGTTGATGGAAATGTTGTTAACCATGCAAATTCTTCCTCCCAGGGCAAGCACTCCAGGA
>JASBQJ010395105.1:0-14027 GCA_030264955.1 Desmognathus apalachicolae | reverse complement strand
GGTTTTAAAGACAGTTTATGAGTAAAACCGTCGGTAACGGTAAAACCGTCGGTATGTTACCGACGGTTTTGGATTACTGACGGTTTTAATCATAATCTGATTTAACAACAAAGTTGTTAACGGTAACAACTTTGTTGTTAACGGTAAAATCGTCGGTATTACATACCGACGGTAATCGTAATCAGGGCCCAAATGTGTTAGTTCGAAGAGTTAGCAGGGGAAGTGCGATAAGGCTAGTATAGTCAGTGGGTCAGTGGACCGTTTCTCGCAAAAGGCGGATACGGGAAGAACCTCCAACGGTGTGATTTGGTAAAACCACTGCCAGCATGAAGGGAGACTGTGTCACTGGCAACAGTTTGACAACATAGATCCATTAATACACACTGGGCCTGATTCATAAAGTAGTTACGTTTGAGTATACGTTTTTTTGTTTTTTTATTTAAACCTTTATTTAGACATATTTCAGTCATACAGGTTATTTAGTATAAAATACATCGAATCGTAGTTAATTTCATTAAAACAAACATTACAGCTTTATGTTTCTTTGTTCAAAAGCGAATTTGATGTACAAGTAGATTCGAATTATATCTTGATAGTTACATTCAGTATAGATTGCTTCCATCGAAAATTCTTGACCATCAAAATATTTTGTGAGCCATCGACTTTGCAGTAGGTGAAGGGCTGGGCAATTAAATAAATGTGAGATATCATCTATGCATGTCGGACAATTGTTGCATACGCGTGCACTTCTGTCAATCCCATTCCAAGCCAAGCGAAATGCTTTGCAGGGTAGGATTCCATATCGTAGTTTTAGAATTACGCGCGTTATTGATCTATTACAATTCAAATGGAATAGATGGTACATTTCTTTATGAGTTTTTAACCTACTAAAAGTACTGGTTAATGTACGCTGTGCAACAAGTGTATGGAATCTCGAGCATGCAATGGTGTTGATAATATCAGTGACTTGTGTGTTGCTGATGAAATCATTATGTTTGTTGTTTCCCAATGGGAAACAGCAAACGTATACTCAAACGTAACTGCTTGGTGAATCGAGCCCATTATGCACACTGCCAACAATAAAATTCACGCCGGCACACACTCAGTTTCTGAAGGGCAGCTTTCAAATTCATGTTACGGAACAACCTCTTGCACTATGTTTCCCACACCCTTCCATTGGTATGCAAGCTCTACACAACATCAAATTGCAGTGTCTATGTGCATGAACTCAAGCACACCAGCATGTGCATGGCTACAATACAAGCAACCCCAGCACTCTATTACTTCAAAGCGCGAGCCAATCTAGGGGTTAAATGTCGGCAGTGAGGTAGGTACAATCAGAAATCAGGTAATGGCGGTGCGACACTCACCAAGACTGTTGAAATGTGCCGATTTTGAAGGATCCAGTGCATAGTCACAGCAACACCTAGCGGTGTGCACCTCCTCCGAACGTATGGATCTTAGAGGCTCTGCCGCAATGGACAGATCAGTGCGAATGAGTGAAGAGCAGAGCTACACTGAAATAACAATGAAGTGCTGAATAGAGTAACATGGGGTTTGGTCACCTCGGCGCACTGCTCAGATTGCCCAGGTACATGGAGGGAAACAGGGGGTGATTTGGTCCTCCGAGGCACATTGCCTCTGCTAAGTTTAAAATTTTTAAAAAGGGACAAAAAAGAAGACACACAGAAAGTTAGATAAAGCCTGTAATGAGGGAGAACTCGTAAGGCAGCATAAATTTAAAGTAACCCCGTAACAAATTGATGGTAGACGTAACTATAGTAGAATTATTTGGTAGAATGAAAACTGCAGTGAAGTGCTAAGTAGAATGGACCGTGAGAAGCAAAAGGAATGTGTGCCAATGAACATCCGAATAGACTAATCCATTTTGCTATAAGAATATGCAATAAATATCATAAAGAGAAGAGTTACTAACAATAAAAAGCAAATAAAAAGAGGTTATTAACAGTACTAATCCTGATTAACTGGATGAAATGACGCATATTTGATTTAACTGTAAAAAATAAGCTAAAATTGATTTTAGGCAGCTATGTGAAAATAGGCCTTAGTACTGAAAAATGGCTAAAATAAACAAGAGTTGAATCCAACTGGGAGTGAAGACTCATGGGATTGGAAAGGCTAGGAGGGAAAGAATAACTATTTCCACCATGAATTTTTTAAACACTTATTTTCACTAGAAAGGAATGCACAGAAGGAAATGAAGAGTTACAGTATGAAAGGAAGAGAAAAGAAACTGTTTTCACGAGCAACAAATTGTAAACAATTCAATGCATTGAGAAAAGAGGTATAAGAACAAAGGGGAAACTAGAGAATTTTGCTATTTGCCATGCTG
Source organism: Desmognathus apalachicolae (assembly GCA_030264955.1). NCBI lineage: Eukaryota > Metazoa > Chordata > Amphibia > Caudata > Plethodontidae > Desmognathus > Desmognathus apalachicolae. Next base: position 11,674 of record JASBQJ010395105.1, on the reverse strand, counting down.
CTGTATTATTTATTTATTTCTTTATTTCTGAAGTAAAAAATCTTTCCTGAAAATCCAACCTAAGTCTGCTATGCTCTTTTTTTTTTTGTGAGTTGCTGCAGGCTGGAAAAAAGCTGAGACACTAGCATATTAGCAATACCAGAGCACCTGGCTGCTCAAGTTCTAGACTTTCGTACAAGGCCCTGCCAAACAAACCAAGTCATAACTGGGGCACAGAATGTGTAGTTTTAAAAAGCTAAACTTTTGGGAGAGGAGATACACTGCAACAATAGTGACATATTAGCATTGAATTAAGTATTTTCATCATGGTTCTTAGTTGGTCTCTGGTGCAGTTCACACATAAAAAGTAACCACAGTGTAGGTTAACCAATGCCTGGATGCTGTACAGCCTCAGCTTGATGCTCTAACTGCTAGATACCATCCCAGCCACCTTTGGCCCCTGACAGCAGCACCACATGTACATGTGGGGACAAAAGCAGATGGTAGTTATGCAATGATTCCAAATACACCCTTAAACAAATGCCTTCTCAGAATCATGAGTCTACTGCAATCATTGCCTATATTGGAAGCCCCCAGCTATTTTTGAGGGGTACACTGCGAGACTCCCAGTGGTGGAGATGAAAAGGATATAGTCATTGTGACAGAAGACAGGTTGGCAGAGGCCTAGAATCCGCATGTACAAGATCCCCCTTTCCAATTCAGAGCCCAAGACTTGTACTACGAGGACGCACAGAGATAATTGACAAGGGACGCCCAACCATTTCTGCGCCCATGCCTCATACTGTAAGGACCAACAGGGATAACTGGCCGGGTAAACTAGACAGTTCAGAGCTCCAAGCTCACTAGAAGCACTCTCACAGGGAAAACTGACTGTTTTAAAACAGGATTCATGATCCTTTAACACACCAGCCAAGCAGTGTACAAAGCAAGGCAAATATACAGGTAAAAATATATATATCTTATTTATTAAACACATAAACCAAGATTTATTTATACCCGGTACTAACTAAGAGTATAAAAGCAAAGTAGGTCAAAATAGGCTGCAGTAGTTTTAGTAATCACACAGTAGTTCAAGGAAACGTTAAACATGGGTGAAAAATATAACAGTAAAACAAGCCTTTATCACAGAACTGGGGATCACAAAGCTAGTATGGAAGAGGGTCCAGACACCAGCTGCTAGGGCCTTCTTGCCCTGCCATGAGGCAGGACAGAGGGGATCAGAATATCCCCCTTTGCAATGCTCAGCTTCCAACATGAAGATAAAGAGAAGAACGAGAGGAGGGGTGCAGGATGTTCCTCATATACCCAAGCCTAGACAGCCGTGGCTAAGCTGGACAGGGAAACTCCCACTGCTATCTGAAACCAAGGGGGCACCTCAGGGACAGGAAACACTGGTTCAGGCAGGACAGGTTTGACTACTGGAAAGAACAGGAACGCCCTCTCCCCCCAAAAGCTTCTGGCCTTGAGAGGACAAAAGGGGGTAGGAAAACCATTCCAGGACCCATTCTGGGGCCTGGAAAGCCACAAGGAGGGTGAAGCAGGAAACTCCCTCGATACCTCCTGGGAAGAGGAGGGCAGGGAAGGACATTCCACAACACTTCTCAAACTAAGCGGCAGTAGGAAGTGGGGGAGGGGACTCCATTTTGGAGGGCCTCCCATCTTTTGTTCTCCTCCACTTGGGAGGTGCAAAATGGCGGCCCGGCAGCGAGGTCACCAGAAAGGGTGACATGCTTCCAGGGGCACGGGTGGTGATCCTGTTGCAACCTTGAACTATAAAAGTTAACATACCACTCATATCATCTCGTCATGGTCCATAGGCACGAAGGGTCCACCTGGATAGTGATGAAACACTAACAGCACAGGGGAGCTTGCACACCACACAAACGCACACTGAAGACTTTTCAGGTTGGGGGAGGCAAGGCAAGCACACGACTTTCACAACACTCAATCTGGTATGCACTCTGGGCCAGGCGCACTAGAGACATCCAGGGAAACACAGGCACTTACCTCGCAGGGACAGTGCACAGAGAAATGCAGGGACTTGTAAACCATGCATGCATGCAACAGGCCCTGGAGACTTTCTAGTGTCTGAACAGGGTAGGACAACCATAGTGATCTGCAACATACACGCCTGGGCATGTACTTGGACCTACAGCGCCATAGACATCACAGAGGAAACACACACACATCACAAAGGGATTGCGAATGCTTAGAAGGGGAGAGAGACCTAATCCAGAGCACTTTCCCAGTGCTCCATAGGATAACAAGGAGCTGCATGCATCGCTATGGTCGCTTGGATACGGACTATGATCAGGTCCAGAGGGATCCGGGTTGGGAGTCGTGGCGTAAATGCTACTGATCTCTCCATTTTGATCAAATACCACAATTGTGCTCCTCCCGTTTGGAGCAGAAGTGTTCTGAATTCTTTATAATCGATGCTCATCCTTGCACCAGCAAAATTGTGGGTAACAGAGATTACATATGAAGGTGTAAACTGAATACACTTACTGAACAGCGAGCTGAATGCAATGTATTTCTGCCCCATTTCTTTCTGACAATCACTTTAAATTTGCCCAGAACCTTCTTCTGAAATATTTGAATTTTGCTACAGTTTAACCAATTATTTCCCAAGCAAACCCAGTCTGAGCACATTCTCCATCAGGGACTGCATGCAAACATTTTGCATGCATTTTGCATGATCGTTTGAAGTTTAACAGCAGCAGAATATATGTGGCACTTAAGTTAACTGATTTTGAGGTCATGTAATTCATAATTTTCTATTTTTATTTAAAAACACTTTAGACTCATCTAATTCTTTGAAAATGTCTGGAAGATACTCTGCTGAGGTGTCTCCAATACAAATGTTGATCAACCTTTAATGCTACGAAGCCGTCAGGTCTAATCACTCAATCTCATTGAGATGATTCCATTTTGGTACAAACCTAATGGTAGAATCTAATTAGGTACTTTAAATTCTTTTCGTCCAAATATATCAGATTGGAGTACGGTTAATGAATTCACATTGTTACACCCAATTTAACTTGTGCTAACAAGAACAAAGATTTTCACATTCACAGACTGAAATTGAAAAAGTATGGCGTCAGGTAGGTTTCATTCATCTTCTGATATTCATGATCACTTACCAAGACCTGTCCACAATATAAGGGGAGCCCAATGAAATTAATAGAATTCAGCATTGATACCATTTAGAGGACATGGCAACAAGTGCATCCATTAGCTCCGGCAATTGATTGCTTGCTTTTTCAGGTCCCCAAAAGAAAATCACATTTTTAACACAACATTTGCTCTATTAGCTAGCATATTGTTTTCTCCTTGAGCATTCAATCTGCGCCTGCCCTCTTCCTGGTGGTTAGTTCCCGTGTCAGGCGGTCCAATCCTTGATTCCCTCGCGGGCCATACTTACCCCTTGCCCATCTCTCCTCATTATCCTCACCTCTGACTTCCCCCTGGCTTTCCTACCTCTGGGGACTGTCTATTATTTCTCAACTAAAATGACCTTCCGTTGCAGCATTTGGGTTGATGGAACAGTGCTGATACGCTACTGTAGTGGCAAGCAGGCTCATTACAAATACCTGGTAATATAGCATAATAGAACATTTGATGTTTCTTTTGTGTGTCATTAGAAAGCTGTGAAACTATACTGCTATATAGTCAAAAAGCCCTTAAATAGAAGTTCATTCAATGTTTAAGGGATATTTCAGTTCATTAAAATTTCATATACATCGAGAATTAGTTTACGGCTGTCCCACAAGAACTGCATGTCCAAGCTGAAAAAAGGTGGCTTCCAGGGACAGATGCAGGCAAATTGGCGGTTATGCCTCACAATAAAATTAAACTGAGGGCAGGCCCTGCTGTGATCGGTCTTACATTGTGGCGAAACGTGCTACGCCAAGCAAATGTTTCCAACCCATATAGCCCACACCTACCAATCTGGTATATAACTGACGGGAAGACACATTTTCAGAAACATGAGTTTGAAGAGTGGGAAGAAAGAGGGCTTTGTGAAATTCAAGACCTATACTTTAACGGCATCATCTGTGATGATAAAGACATTTTGGATCAAGCGGGGAGGGGGGTGTCTGCTCAATATACTATGCTTATCGACACTTAAACACTGCATTAGAATGCTTTCGCCCTCATTCCCGGTTGAACCCGACCCAACACCTATTCCAACCCACATGCTGACCTCTGTAACTGCCACACATCAGGTCTCTATGTTATACTGTAAATTAGGCGAAATGAAGACCACACAAGCTATATCTGTTAAACAAAAGTGGGAGAACACACTGGGGGTAGAAATGGAGGATACAAAATGGTATGACATATGCTCCCTGACAAAAAGGTTCTCTCTAAGCATGAAACTTCGCTTAATCCAGTATAAATTTCTGCTTCAAGCATATATTACACCTCAGAAGCTACAGCTCATTCTGAAAGAACAGGAGGTCTTATGTACTGGCTGTGGTGCAGACAATGTTGACTTTGTTCATGTCGCATGGGGTTGTCGTGTTGTAAATGTGTTCTGGGTCAGAGTAATAAATATCATTAATGAAGTAAGTGGACAACTCACAGATAATTCCTCCACGATTGTGCTCCTCAATGATTTACCAGCAATGAATAACTTAAAACAAAAATGGATAAATGTCACACTCACCATTGCAAAGCGTAGTGTTGCCTTAAACTGGATGACGGGCAGGACACCCTCAGTGAAAGCCTGGTTATTTGACCTTACCTTTTGCAGCGAGAAGGAAGAGCTTGCAATTGGCTTAATGTGTTGCAAACATCGCTCAAAAGATATTTGGATGGACTTTAAGAACTACCTCTACACAACGAATGCAAGACCCACAACCAGGAACACTCCATCACCACATCCAGATGCCGAGATACCCACGACTGAACCTGAAATACTGTAATTGATCTACCATTGCTTAAGTGAGAAGTAATTGTATCATCTGTAACATTTTACATGTTTTCAAGCTACACAATAGAATTGGCGGAACTGCAAGGGAGACAAACTTGTACATAGGGGCTATAGACGGGAAGTTATGATCTATGTTTGTTTTTGTTGGTATTATAGAGTGATAAACAACATCATATAATGTAGAAACTTTTCTTACACAAAAAGCAAAATGTTAATTTTTTCCAACTGGACAAGACGACATATGCTCAAGTGTGACGAAGCTTTGTCATTTATATAATTGCATATTCTCTTTCATGTACTCACTTCTTAAGATAATTGTTTTGAAAAAAAAAACAATAAATACACTTTTGAAAAAAAAAATTTGCTATACACATTGTTCTTCAAGAAATGCATGTCCAACGTTGAATCAGCCAAAACAAGTAAGAAATCCTATGAACACTGTTTCAGAGCAGCAGGCACTAGCAATAATGACGGAGTGTTCCTTCTACATAAAACACTAAAAACACCAATCTTCAGTTGTTCCCACTAAATGCTTTCAACCAAAGCTTATTGTGATGGTCACTGGCTTTCGATTAGTGCCATTACTCACAAATGTCAAATACGTGCATACTGAATGTCTGCTGCCATTACCCCCACTTCATTATTCTGGTAAAACTAACACAATTTGAACAATATGTCTGCGAATGTCATACTTGGGAGTGATTGCAACTTACCTTTTAATCCTTTACTTGACCTTAAATCTACGGTTGGTTTCTGCAACTCTAAAACATTCAAAGCTTTTCACAAACATATTCAAGACGCTTGTCTGCATGACTCGGAGGATTAGGCATCCTGCGATCATTGATTACACTTACTTTCATCACTTCACAAAATATATTCGAGGCAGGACTACAGTTCGCTTTCTAAGTCACCTTTAGATGATATTACTAACTTTTCCATTGGTCCCTCTACTCTGTCTGATTACTCGCATCTCACTTTAGGCCTTCCTGACTCAGAACCATTTTAGCCATGGACTTTGGCGTCTCAACACTTACCATCTTACCGAGGCTTGTCTATAACAATTAGCAATGAAAACTAGTCATTTCCTCTCCCTAAATAAACCCCAAGATACGTCAGTTCAACATGTATGGGACACCTGTAACGCCTATATTTAAAGGATTTTGACCAACTTCTATATGAATATTCACAAAATTCTATAGGTGGCATACCAAATATCTTATGTAGATTCAGTAGAAAAACCTAGAGTTCCTTCACAAGACTTAGTGGATGAAATACCAAACATCTTCTGCAATTAGGGTAGAATTACCCAGTAGACATATCGGAGAAACCTAAATACCAATATCTGCCCTAAAGCTATAAAGTGCTTCCAAGAAGCAACCTAGGTATATAAAACAATTTAAATGAAAAAAGACCCAATGTATTAGGTCTGGAACAATTTACATTTGTGCAATTGGTCTGGATAATTGTTGAAAAAAAAATGGAATTCTTTCCAACGGCAACGCACAGCTATGATCCATGGAGCTGTGAATTCTTTCAGTCATATGGAGTAACTTCTTGGCCATTTGTGCTGAATAAAAACAACTACCTACAGCCTGCCTACCTACCCATCTATTTATCTAATGGGAAAACATGGGTGGGTAGGTATGTCAGTGGGGTATTCTGGTACAAGCAGTCACATATCTGCACCGAGACAGCTTTGATCAGATTAACTACAGAACAGAAACTGCAGGTTACGGCATCGAAGCTGCAGTAGCTCACTTTGCCCTGAATTCTGGTAACTGTAGTTAACTCTCCCAATGCATGCAGCACTATAAACACAGTGAGGCAAACAATAGTGTAAAATGAAGAGGCTTTCAGGATAATTTTAAAAGTGAGGAGAGGTCAAACCTGGAAAATAGAATATACACCTGTCCCCACCAGGGAAAGCTTAAAGAAAACATAACAACCAGAAATCAGTATTGTAAAATTTTAATTTATTATAAAGATTCAGGTTGTTAAAAAAAAATCTATATGTATTTTTCTAATTTGGTGTTTTTTGCAATACTGAGTTCTGGTTATTATGTTTACTTTAACATTTCCCTGGTGGGGACAGGTCCAATTCAAAGTCGAACTGTTGTTTTTTTTTGTTTTTTTGTGCGAAAAATGGAAATGCAGAGCATGATCACACCTGATATCTGATATTGAGAAATCAGATAAGTATGAATGGTCTTAGGTTCAGGTCCCTTTTGGAGTGTTTTCAGACCTAATACTTGTAATTTTGTGACTTAAAAAAGACGTGAAAATGTCCACAGTAAAGACAGTTAGCAGAAAAAAGAAAAGAAAGCTTATGCTGGAAATGTAATAAACGGCTGACAAATGAGCGAATAGGCGCTGTGATAATTGTCAACGAATGGACACTGCTGAAGTCTATCCCGGTCAACTGAATGTGAATTGGAGACATTAAAAAGCGAGAAAATATGCTTGAAATAGACAATTGCTGAAACAAAATGGTGCCGAAAATGAAATAAATAACTAAAATAAGCGCGAAACCGTTGCGGTGAAGAGGAATGCGGAGTGATAAGCTGGAGATACCAGGAAGGAATGTGATTGGTGACTATCTAATGAATATTCAAGGAATAGCGGGACTCTTTGGAAGGAAGCAAGAGAAATGCTACTGGTATCAAAATAAAAGCGCACAGACACTGGATTGGCTGAAGCAAGTGTTATGAATGGACATTGGTGAAGGGCGCCATCTAGTGGAGAAAATCAACGGGAGATGAACAGTAAGCCGTGAGCGTCTGAGATAATGAACACACGAAGTGAAAGCAAGACGTTTACCCATGAATCAGGGGGTGAAGCAGGAAGCACGAACCGTGCATACCTACGGTGATCTCGAAAAGTAGGATTGGAGAGGAGTGGAGAGGAATGTGGGGGCCGCCAGTTGCGGAATTGAGGGGGGGAAAAGTTAAACAGTTATACAGTTGTAATGAATGGTGTGAATGCGATATGGCGGAAGTGAAGTATGGAGTATGTGAAGAGGAAAAGAGGAAGGTTGGAAGCTCAGATGACTGAGGAGTAAGATTGATACAAATGCAGGATGGGGTATAATATAAAAATGCTAACATGGAACGTAAGGGGAATGAATGACAGGAAAAAATGTGGGAAAATAATGTCATATATAAACATGAAAAAAGCCGATATAGTACTTCTACAGGAGACGCACTTGCCGCGCAACATGCACACAAAGACAAAGAGATATAATGGGTACACAGCGCGAAATGCAACTTATTATAAGGGAAGCAGAGGAGTAGCGACATTAATCAGAAATAATCTACCATTTATGAGTATGCAGGAACATACAGATGATCAGGGTAGGGTACTGGTGATATTTGGTATATTACTAGGAGTCCCGATAGTAATAGCAAATATATATGCCCCGAATGTAGATGACCCAAAGTTTATTAGTGACGTATTCGAGGTGACAGGAAGATGGGGAGAGGTGAACATGATGATAGGAGGAGATTTTAACTGTATATTACATCCCAGTTTAGACAAGTCATCAAATACAGTGAAGCCCTTGTGCAAGAGTGCGAGAATGACACTACAACTGATGGATATGTATAATATAGTTGATGCATGGCGAGTGCGGTACCCAGAGATCCCCGGTTACTCTTTCTATTCACCAATGCACAAGGTGTACTCTAGGATAGATGGGTGGATGGTATCAGCTAGCGTATATTGTAAAATAGAAGAAATTGAAATAGATGCGGCGACATATTCAGATCATAATGCGATAAACATGTTATTACAATGGGCACCCAAATATCATAAACTAACAAGTTGGGCATTTAGACCACAGATGCTCACCGATGCTATGTTTGAAGCAAAATTGAGAGAGCATATAGTCACCTTTTTTGAGAATAATAAAAGTGGGGACACGTCACACCAGGTTCGATGGGAGGCTTTTAAGTGCACACTACGAGGAATAGTGGCCAATGAGGAAACAGGAATGAAGAAACAGTTACAGAAAGAAATAGGCAAAATTGAAAAGAAGATGGCTGAGTTAGAAGCGGAACACAGGAGAACAGTAGAGGATACAGTATTAGCTGAGCTGATAAAAGTGAGGCAGGAGTATAATACTAAAATTGACGAAGAGCAGCGCCTAAGATCCATAACTAGGAATGCGATCTACTATTGGCAAGCAGACAAGCCAAATACGTTGTTAGCCAGATTGCTAAAAGAAGGGGAACCTGCACGACAAATTACAATGATCGAGAAAAGTAACGGGACAGTAACTTCGGATCCAACTGAGATAATAAACACAATAACTGAGCATCTACGCTCCATATATATGGGGCGAAAGATAGAGGGTGAGACAACGTTAGAAGAGTATCTAGATAAGATACACTTCCAAAAGATAACAGGCGCACAGAAAGCTAGACTAAATGGAAAAATTGATAGAACTGAAATAGAATTAGCAATAAAGGAACTAAACAGGGGCAAAGCTCCAGGGCACGATGGAATTGGTAGTGAACTATATAAGAATTTTGCGCAAACATTTAGCCCTATATTACTTGAACTGTTTGAAGAAGCATTCAAATTAGGAGAATTAAAGGGCAGATTGAATGAAGCCAAAATAACACTACTCCCGAAACCAGGAGGGAACCGTCTGAAATGTACAGACTATAGGCCCCTATCGCTCATAAATACGGATGTGAAGTTGCTGGCAAAGATCCTGGCAAATCGGTTACTACCTATACTGCCAAAAATAATCTCGCAAGACCAGACAGGATTTGTGCCAGGGAGGGACACAGCAATGGCGATAAGAAGGGTGAATGATGTGATAGCGGGCTTAGCAGACAATTCTACGGTGGCATTGATATCATTAGATGCTTATAAAGCGTTTGACACGATAAAATGGGACTACCTATTTAGAGTAATGGAAAAATTTGGTATTGAAGGAGATTATGTTAAGTGGGTGAAGGTGCTATATAAAGACCCTAAGGCAAAATTGGTCTTGAATGAGACATGGTCGGAGGAGATACAGATCCACAGTGGAACTAGACAGGGGTGCCCGCTGTCCGCACTATTATTTGCATTAGGAATGGAACCATTGTTGGTGATGCTAAATGAAAAAATGAAAAATGCAGGTGCGATGACACACGGAGTTACTAGTCTGACCATAGCATATGCAGATGACCTTATGTTATGTGTTGATAACCCAAGAGTGAACATGACTAAAATAATCACAATTATTGAACAACATGAAGTGCACTCAGGGTTTAAAATAAACTGGGCGAAATCCGTCTATTTCCCGATAGGAGTAGAAGCACCAGTAGAATCTCCTGACGCCAGGCTTGGAACTAACAATAAATGGATAAAGTATCTAGGGATAAAAATCGCAGTGAAAGAGAAAGAAATGTATGATTTGAATTATATCGAAAAGCTAGATGAAGTAAAAACCAAACTGAATAAATGGGGGCAACTGCTTCTGAGATTAGCGGCTAGGATAGCGATAATTAAAATGTGCATACTCCCGAAAATGCTATACGTATTTAATAACGTGTCAGTTCAGGTCCCAGCAAAATATTTTAAAGAACTGAGATCCTGTGTAACCCAGTTCATTTGGAACAATAAAGTACCCAGGGTGGCATACTCTAAACTAACAAGACCATATGAGGAAGGGGGGTTTGAGATACCAGACTTTAAGATGTATTATCAGGCAGCACAAATACAACACGCACTTAAGTGGTTAGAAGCGGAATCAACAGAACCACAAGTACAGATAGAGAGAAATTGGTTTGAAAGGCACAAAGCACAACGGCTGCTGATGGATAACAGGGTAAAAGAGAGGGGAAGCAAAGGTCCTCCAAGTATAAGCTTAAAGACATGGAGGGAGGTAAATGATAAAGTGGCGGATGGGATGCATTATAGTAAATACATATCGATCTGGGATATATCAGCTACTAATCCCAAGTTATCAGAGAAGACGTTTGCACAGTGGAGTGAGAAGGGAATATTAATGCTGCAGGACCTGTATGAAGGAAATAAACTGAAAGAAGATAAAGACCTGGTGGACACAGCAGGAGGGGGAGTAATGAACATAATGAAATGGCAGTGGCTAAAAAAAAGTATCTCTGACAGATGGGAGATGTCACCGGTAGAACCACTAGAAAACAAACTGATAACGCATGCGTTAACCACAATTGGAGGTAGACACCAGATATCGCAGCTATATAAGATCATAAGAGCTGAAACAGTAGTGCATGATGATAACCTCAAAACGAGGTGGGAGGAAACACTCGGAATTAGCATAACTGACAAAACATGGCAAGGAGCATGCAAAGCAACAAAAAAACATCGCATTCAACATGAAACTGAGACTAGTCCATTATAAGTACTTACACAATCATACTATACGCCAGCAAAGCTTAACAAGATATACAAAAGGAATGATATTGGATGCAAGAAGTGCAGTATGATAGGAGCGGACTTGATGCATGTTACATGGGGATGTGCAGGGATGATGGCTTTTTGGAATGATGTGCTTAGCATGGTATCAAAGATAGGTGGATATAAGATACCGAATAAACCAGAATGTGTCTATCTATATGATCTTCCAAAAATGGACATAATTAGTTATCGATGGGTGAAACTCTCTATAGTGGTGGCGAAACTTATGATATCAAGGAAATGGACATCGAATAAAGCCCCAACTGTTGCAGAATGGAAAGCATACATGGCGCACTGCGCATC